>VUQG01032093.1:0-16671 GCA_015106755.1 Etia nguti | reverse complement strand
AACTTTTTTCCACTCGATAAAAGTTAACGTGAGGGTTCCCGATGGTTAGGGACAAATGCAATCGCATGGCAGGATGCTGTAAATGGATCAAACTTCAGTCAGGAGAACAACTGAGATAATCCATCCACAATAAGAGGTTAGTTATTAATATACTGCAACAACATGGGAATAGAGCAGCTGTGAGAGAATTCAACATTAATGAATCAATGGTATGTAAGTGGAGGAAGCAAGAAGAATGAGTTGAGTAAAGTTTGACTTATCTGACTGTTTTGTTTCGCTTAATGCGCCTTATAATCCGGTGCACCTTATGGTCCGAAAAATACGGTAAATGTTGGCACTAAATGATCAGCCTCATTTGACCTTCACCAAGTAGGCAAAAGCAATATTGTGGTGCTACAGAGGCATTTTGCATTCTCTGACTTTCCTCAGCGAGTAACAACTAATTGCTCCAAACTGCATCACTCAGGTTGTAAAGATGCCACTAGTGAAGTAATATATAAAGTTAAGTCTTTTATAAAGCACTTTCACACATCTAAGGTGTATCAAAGGTAGCAATTTTCCTTTTGCCCACCCTTTCCTATGACAAGCTGCAGTACTTGTCAGTTGTAGGCAACTCCCAAGTGTGAATGTGCACGGTGTAAGAAACTGCTAAAAATAAAGGTCAAGTCCTCATTTAAACACCTCTGATTAAAGGTTAAAGTATCTTTAACATTTAAGTCTTGCAAAACTGGACAGAGTGACAGTGGACAATGTGGACGACAGCAGTGAACAGGAGACCCGCTGCTGCCCATAACACTGCCTCACATTTCAGAGCAGTATATTACACTGTAGGAAACATTAATTATAAACCCATGCCACTGATGACTTCTGCAGTGCCACGCAATCATAATTCTTTCAAACTGAAATGAAAAATTCAGAAAGAAACGTCTGAACCGAGTAGCTGTGAAACAAAAGCAGCGCGATCGATCCGAATATAAAGCCGGAGAACGACTTCAGACAATGATGCAGTACCTCTGTGGGTTGGGCTCGTTGTGTTTGTCTCTCTCGTGCTTAATCATTCTGTAGCGGCCGATGCGAACGTCTGGCCTAGACACCTTCATCCCATTCAGAGTGATCCTGCAACACATGCAGATAGAACAGAATCTATTAGAGAAAAGAAAGAAAGGAAACAAACTGAGCCAAAGAGGAGATGAGAGAGAAAACATGCTGATTATTGAGGAAAATACTATAACAAACAGAGCTGGAAGACAAGGAGAGGAAGAACACATTAATGAAGAAATATAGCGAGGCTGCAACTTTTTATTTCATCTATCAGCCATTTTATTAAATCAACAGCAAAGAGAATCAATTTATGGAAATCACAAGTTCCCGTAGCCGAAGCCTGATATGACAGAACTTCTGCTGTGAGAAGAAATTATTTAGTCTACAAAAGGTGAGAAAAAATCCTTTAAAATACCTGTTTCAAATATCTAATCCCTGAAATAATGTTTTAATGTGATACGTTCAACTTGTGTTTATATTAATAGAAAGTCAACAAAAGCAGGAATTCCTCATATAATAGAAGTGAGACCGAGCAAATGTTTTGCTTCAAAACAAATCAACAAATGCGGCTGCTTAATTTTGCCTTTTTAGTACCAAATCCCCCCGTGGCATTCCCACTGACTTAGTCTCATGTGTGTTTGTTGTCAAACAGCTGAAGCTTCTCATTACTGCAGCTTTAGCTGAACTTTGGAGAATCGTGGATTTTGGCTATCCATCTGTCACACCAAACGCTCAGCATGACTGAGAGAAAGGCCCTCATTTCCGATGAAAAGCACCGACGATCTGTCGTGTAGCTGTGTGAGTTACTGCACAACGCACTTTTTAGATTTTCTGCCAGGTTTTGCAACCAAATAATGAACTTTCCAACCCCAATATGTGCACTTCTGTGATGCACATATTATAGAGAAAATTGTGAAAAGGTTAATTTTGTTCCTCAGAAGTGTTAGTTATGCAATGCTACTCTGTGAGCCTACTGAGGTTTGGATAAACATTGTAGAGACTAAGAAAAAAGAAAGGAGAATAAGAATATGAGAAGAGAAATTTAATGTTGTGTTTGTTTATAATCTGCTATGGTCTTCATTAGGTATCCCTGGGTCCATTCAAGGCCAGGAAGGGCAAAAAAAATCATTACAGCAACTGACAACTCCATTAACGGACTGTACAGCTAATCAATATTTGTGCTAAAATATTGCTATAAGACACATTAAATCTATACATATCTCACAATAACTGACTATTCTTGCTAACAGGAAAGAATTTGTGGTGGTGTATCTGCTATTTTGACTTCTACTGCCCTTCACATTGAACTCTTAGTACCATTCCTTAAAGGGTCATAACTCACCTAGACAGGACATTGCAAAACAAAGGAAGCTAAAAACTAACACTGCAATGATACTTGTATACCACAAACATAAACGATCCACCCAATCAATCTCCACTCTGGAACTCTGGGGAGATCAGCTGGGAATAAGGCGAGCTTTAGCAGTGTGTTTCCCTGTAAAGTGTGGGATCAGAACTTTTAAAAACAGTGGTAACATTGTATTATCACTAAGATTCAAAACAGGGCCAAATCAGCAGAGATTTATATCTAATGCAACAGCAAATGGGGTGTAGACAACACAAACAACATATCTGCTCCACATAAAGCCCAGTTTAAAACCAGAGGCTTCCAGATACATTGATATTCATACCCGCAACGGCATAACGGATACTGAATGAGCGATTCTTATTTATTGTAACGCTCCGATTCGTGCAGTCTCTTTGTCTTAAAAATCATCCATGCCTGATATCTCTCCTCAGCAACTGCACGGAGCTTCCCCTTTTTTCTTCTCTTCTCCTTGTTACATCCTCGTTTACCTTATTCATACCTTTCTCTTTTTGAATCTGCTCATTACTCTCACCTTCAATTTTGTTCTCTTTACCTTAGCCTGAGTTTTTAAAAGCTGATACCAAATGTTCGCACAGTCTGCTGAAGGTTAAAGTTGGTGCTTTGTGAAGTGCTTTTGTGTCAAAGAATCATATCTAATTGGCATGGTGAAAAAACACATTTTATAATAAAAATATCTTTGGTTAAGGAGTGGTGAATTTATTCACCCCCACAAAAATGACTGGAAAATTCAATTTATTCACTTTAGTGACTCAATAAAATGCGACAACATTCAACATTCAACCTCATATGAAGTCACTTTTTTTTTCCCTTTTCTTTCTAAATTTTGGTTAAGGCTTATGTATAGAGCTAGATATTAGGCTTAACTTTAAACAAAAAGAGACCAAATATAAAAGCTCTATAGAGTATGAATATTGCCCAACTGGTAAGCAAGTGATTACTTTGGTTTCTAACAGATCCCGTGATGCTTGTAATTGACATGGAAGATAAGGACTTATCTGCGCATACTCGCTAACTACTAGTTAAGTGATAGTAAAACTTGAAAATCTGCAACACTAACCAGAAACAGAACAGAACATTCTCCTTCTAAGCACAGTTTTGAAGAGTAACAGAGTATTTGCATATAAGCAAACTATGAGCCTGATTTACTTTATCCTATACTGTCACTTGTTGAAAACGGAGGACAAGTTTATCTCATTTGGTTTGTGGTTATGTGAAGGCAAAATCGATAGATATTATAATATATTACCACATATAAATATTACTCACTAAAAAGACCAAAACTAAAACCTAGCTAACTGCTCTATAACCATAGCTGTAGACTACTAGCACTAACTTTTAGTGCCACTAGACATGCTATACAAATAACGGTTTATTTGTATAGCCCTATTCAATTTTTTTTAATCAAATTTATGAAAGTGCATACTTTTGAACTCTTCTGTTCCAATAGTTAAGCTGTTCCAATCGTTAAGCTAGGCTAAGCTAACTGCCCCCTCTTCTCATGTAGCCCTCAGCAGAAAATACAAATTAAAAAGCAACATTTCTCAAATGTGTATCTTCAGTTAAGCTGGTATTACAGAGGGAAGTGAATTTTTTGTGGACTGGACAGAGTCACAGCAGTCAGCACTCTTTGCACTGATGCTAAACTCAGTTTTACTGATTTATCAGTTTAACTCAATTTCTGCCTCTTTTCATATCCACTCCTTTCCCTTCCTGACTATCTCTAAAGGTATTTCCACACATTAACTTTGAAAAATGTGTAAAGAATCAGGTCAGGGAATTGCTCTTCCTCAAATGCAGCTAACAACAGTTTACCGTTAGCGCTAACAGCCTTCTCTCTTCCGGAAATACTTTGTTTGGTTTAGAGGAGGGTGCTGCTTGAGCATGCGGGAGGCAGAAGATAGGATGACCACTCAATAGCTGCAAATACCAGTGCTATACTAATATTGGAAGTGAGGTTAAAGATCGTTAATGTCCAGTCTGATTGCACAGTACATTTGCTTTCTCATTTGCATCTCCGTTGGGTAATGTGTATAAAAGTACAGGGCTGAAGTGAATGTGTAAAATGGCTTTCACCTACTTATACTCCTTGTTTTCTTTTCACCTTGCCACTTCCCTCTTTGCATTTTCTTCTTCACAGTATGCTTATTTTCACCTTTTTTCTCCTCCTCACCCTTCCTTATTTCCCCCTCTTGTCTCTACTTCCTCTGTGTTCATCACCTTCCTCTTCACGTTCCCTTTTCTTTCTCACCTCTCATCTTCTCTACAGACTAGTAAAATGTAAATAACCCGGAATGCAGCACCATGCCATCAAAAGCACATCAGCCTGTAAGAGAAACCCAAACTCCATCAAAACAACCCCATAAATAAATTCATTGAAAAACTAAATAAGAGATCTTAGCCTCTTTTTCTTTATTTTTCTCTCAAATCTCAGGGACTTTGCTGATTTAACAGCCATGCATAGATGACTGCTTTCTCAGTGTGTGTGCACATGTGAGCATGAATGCATTTGCATAATTTTGAGATTTAATATGGTGCAAATAATGTGTGGGTTTGAAAGTGAGCAAAGCAGTCCTTCTCTGAGCTTAGTTTTATATTATGTATAGTTCTGCATCTTTAAAATAATTTTTTTTTTTTTTTGCCTGTTACTCTGCAGAGAGTGTATCTAAGGCTCGCCCGGGGTGAATCCTTTCTCCCTTATCTGATTCAGTACAAATCTCAGCATCTTATTTTTATATTCAGAGATTCACGTCACGAAAGAATTTTATAGTAAATCAACAATTTGTTTCACCTTTGCCATAAATACAGCTTCATAGCTGGCTGTTTTCAGACTGGTAATGGTACTTTCAGAAAACTTCCTTAAGTGAAAATATAGATGACACAGCATAAAAGCTGTTGCAGGTAGAGGCCTGCTAAAGAAAAAGGAGAAAATAACAGCTCTATTAACTAAGAAAGCTCAAGAGTTCTCAAGGCTAAATTATTAAATGCTGCATTATTCAGTTTGATGTGTTAATGTGTAAGCAGCATGTTACTGTTGTACTTGAAGTGTTTAAATATTTGATACAGTAGAGGGAAAAAAAATACTGGAATGATACGCATGGACTAAATAATATACATAAACTAAAACAATAAGCCAGAGATGGAGCATTTAATGAAAAAAGTTCAGTTACAAAAGAGAAAAATACAAAAATGAACCCAAAAAGTTAGACAACTAAGTTTCAGTGTCCTGTACATTTTAGCAACAGGGAAGAATATAAATGAATAACAGTGGGTAAAATGACAACATTTATCCAAATAAGAGTACCAAGATTTAGTATAAAATCCTTATTTTAGGATAAAAAGTCCTCAAGGCCTGTGTCCCCCAGCTTTGTGGAATCTTTCATAAACTGCTCACGATAAGTCAGAGTCTGCAGAGGGCCCCAGTGCTGTGGAAGACGCCATGCCTCGTTCCTGTACCGAAGACGCCACGTCCCAGTGGGCCCCAGGATTACAGGCCTGTGGCACTGACTTCCCACGCTATGAAGACCCTGGAAAGAGTCATCCTTGACCAGCTACAACCTATTTTTAAAGCCACATCAGGATCCCCTTCAGTTTGTTTACCGGCCCTGCCTTGGAGCTGAGGACGCCATCATCTACCTGTCTTGAATAATATGAATATTGTCATGACCACTGATCAAAGACCACTGATCAATGGCAATGTGTACCATTCACAGAGTTGGGGAATGGCTGCAGTCACAGCATTGTAAGACGGGGAAAGATGGTGTCTATTCGCACGTACAGGCCAGTGGCCGCTCTTTCAATGATGAGGATGTACACAGTCTGGAGAGGGAGGAACGCTGGTTTGAGTGGGCAGTCCAAGAGGCCATTTATGTGAAAAGGTCTGAATCAAGGAGGGGGCTAAGGGTACATCTTAGGCCCCCTGTCGGGAGAGGCAAATGTTGTCCAAGATAAGGACAATGCTGGACAATACCTCCCACCGACTGCATGACGTTCAGTGAGAGACTGAGATTACCCAAATGCACCACTGAATGACACAGGAAGTCATTCCTGCCACTGTACAACTCCTCCATCAAATGCACAGTACACAGTGCAATAGTTACACCCTTTTGCACATTCTCTACAGTGAAAATAACAAACAACAAAGTTTTACAGTTTACACTTTAGAGTAAAATGTCAATCATATAGGTCTCTGTAATATACTGGATATTTATAATTGAGCAATTTGTATATATTAGAGCTATTTCTTATATTTTGTTAATTTGTAATATATTGTATTATTAAATTTAGTTCAGTCCTTTACTGTTCTTAGTGTCTTGGAGAAAATGTAACAACATAATTAAGCATATAAAGAGGTCCCATGTGAAAGTTTTAAAAAGTGTGAAGGCATAATCAGACATTTTTAAATCTGAGCTTTCCTTTATCTAAAGGGCTGTTTAAATGAATACAATTTTTAAAAAAAGAAAGAAGAAGAAGCTTACATTCTTTGATAATAAGAATGACTGTTTTGTACTGTTATAGTTAAGGGAAAGCTTCATTTTAACAGCTTTGCTAAAATATGATCAAAATCAAAATATACATGTGAAACTATAACAAAATTTCCTTTAATCCAAAGAAGTTCAGTTAAGTAATTTAAATAACTGAATCACTACCCAATATAAATCTAGCTGAGCTACTAGCAAGTTACTTCAAAATGTAGATAAATGACTCGATTGATTTAATTAAGTTCTGTTATGATCCTAGGTCCTGGGCCCTGGGGTTTGAGTTTTGGACTTTCAGATTATTGTTGTTCTCTTTTGTTCTTGGTTTGTTTATTGTTCAGGGATTTATTTCTGTGCTCCTGTTAGGTTGTAGGCTAATTTCGTTTTTCAGTTATTAGTTTCCTCTGTTTTATCCTCCTGTGCCAAGTTCTCCTGTGTTCAGTGTTCCAGTTTTTCATTTCCTGTTTTATTTTGATAATCATTTGTCTCTTGCGCCTTATGTTTAATTTGACTTCTTACCTTGTCATTATCTTGATTATCTTAAATAGTTTTTTATTTCGTTTCTCCCAGCTCTCTTCACTCTGCCCTGATTACTCTTCTGTGTATATATAGCGTCAGCTTCCTTTTGTCCTTTATTAGTTTATTAGTTGTCATCTCTGTGTGTTTCCAGCCTATTTAGAGTCAGTTTGTCCTCCTGTTGGATTGTTGTTTTCTAAAGTCATCATAAGGACTTACGACTTACGAGTCCTGCAATCAGGTCCTCATCTAGCATACCCCGTGACAAGTTCACTCTTTTCCCAACATGCACCGAGAAAAGTAGAATGGGAGGCAGCCTTCAGTTTTCAGGCACCTGCTGCTTATCTGCTGGATGCTTAAATAAACTGTTGCTGCCACCAAATGAACAGATTCAATAGATGAATGCAGGTGAGGACCACTCATATGAAGTAACCAAGAGTATTATGAATTTAACTGGAATACTGGGGTGGTATGTTTAAATACACTTGCTATTGTTTAATACTTCTCTATAAATTACACCAAACTTTCCTGTGTGTGTGTGTGTGTGTGTGTGTGTGTGTGTGTGTGTGTGTGTGTGTGTGTGATGAGCTGATCAGAAGCACTGCTGAGCTTTGTTTGCTGGCTTCTCAAACATAAGAAGATCAGAGCGTACTTGTGTAAAATAGCATCAGGGCTGCTCAGAAATCCTCTGCTACATCATTGTATCGCTGCTTGCTACCTTCCCTGCCTGCTTTCAAAATCTTCTTTTCATCATGAAACACTCCCTGAGGGTGGGCCGGCTCTCTATCTCCTCATTTTGTCAATATGAAACTTTGCATGATGATTAATGCTGGTCAAAGACACTCATTCAGAAAAGGAACGCACACATATAGAAAGAAAGCAAAAGCAGCTGTTATAACTCAACACATACCCACAATCATCAGCTTAACGCCGGCACACACTGTTAGATAAATGAAGCTCAGGGTTGGTACAGTGTGACTCAGGACAGAGCTAAAAATGTCTAAAAGAAACCCCCACTGCCGCTGTGACCTTGCACGCTTATGCATGCATGTGTGGAATAACAATTTGCATACTAACTAATCAACTAGCATTTCTTTATTTTTGCAGTTGCATCCGTGCTTGACCAAAGGAAAAGAAATCAGCTAGAGTGCACACACCAACACACACTCAAGTGACACATGAGTACAGTGAATATTTTCCACGGCTCTGACAGGCAGGAGGCAGTAACGCAGTGTGACAGCGTAGTGTGACTATTATGCAAGAAAGAACAGGACAGTGAGGATACAGCGGAGCTGCAGGAAGGAAAGCTTTAGCATGCTCTGTGTGATGTATATAATCCAGAGACAACACATTCAACAGCCACCTCCACTGAAACACAGCAGGTGGGTGGCTGCTGAAGAATTCTCCACTCAGGGGGAACTTACAGCACTTTTTTTGGAGACTCAAGTGCAAAGACCGAAAGCAGCCAGATTAAAAAAAAAAAAAAAATACAGAAGAAGGCTGCAGTGCTTTTATAATATTCACTGTGCTATGATGAGATTATACAAATAGTTTCTGATTTTGTGGCTAGCACGGTCTCCTGTATAGTTTTCTCCATTTTCCTCTCACAGGCAAACGGGATGCATGCAAGGTAATTGGAAATTTGATGCAGATGTAAATATGAGTGTGCATGGTTTTCCCTCTCTCTGTGCTAGCCCTGTAATGGACCTGTTCCAGAGTGTACCCCACCGCTCAAAATCATCTGGGACCAGTTCCAACCCTCCTGTGACCCTAGAAGGACACTGGTTTGGAAAATGGGTTGATGGATGAATAACTTCCTAATTATTTATGAAACTACAAAATATTGAGCTTAACAAAAAAGGTCCTGGCCTGTTTTGCACTCTCTTCCATAACAGTCCACTAACATTCATCATATTCATCATAACAGAGTCAGTTATTCAATATCTGACACTCACTGAAAACTTAATTAGGAATAAAAAAAAGAAATGGAGCATTTGATTGACATAAATTACAAAATCTATTTTTCTATTATTTCAAGTCTTTATCAAGTCCTGTTATGATTGGAATAATAGTTAATGTGATTGGAAGGGTACAGTTCTCATAAACTCACAAATTTGGTTCAGTTTTTGATTCCTTTCAAGCTAAGAACAACTGTTCTTAGCAACAGATGGTTACTCATGAAATTATTGAGTCAGCTGATCATGTGGCAGCACAGCAATAGATAAAATGTTAGAAAAGTCTGCTAATGTTCATATCAAAACCAAAACTGGGTTTGATTGTCGGGCCTAGATGAGCTGGTATGGGTGTTTTTTGAACCACTGTGGACCTTTGCGGTCTAGAGTTCATTCAGAAAAAGGAAAACATCAGTGACCGGCAGTTCAGGGGACAGAAACGCCCTTTTTGATTAGAGAAGTCAGAGGAAAATGGCCAGCATTGATGGAGATGACAGAAAGGCAGTACACAGTAACTTAGATAATGGCTTTTTATAACCGAGCAGAAAAATATCTCGGGATGCAGCCTCGAGGCAGATGGGTTGCAACAGTAGAAAACCACATCAGGTCACACTTGTGAGTCTAAAACAGAACTGAGACTGCAGTGGGAGCAGGCTTAAACAAACTGGATAGTTTAAACCAGAAATTAGTGGCCCGGTCAGATTAATATTAATTTCTGCTAAAGCTACAGATCCTAGGCTTGGAAGGCACCCCAGTACGAGTCCATGGACCCTGCCAATGGACCCAGCTCGACTGCTTCTCACTCAGAAGCAGGAGATGGGCCCGCTCCTAGAGCCAGGCCTGAGAGGCTAGCTTGAATGCACAGCCCAGAAAAAAGGCAAAAAACAAAAGAAAGAAAAAAAAGATTTCAAAAAGAACAGACCAAAATGGATATTTTAAAAACCTTATAAAATAAAATGATATAAAATTTCTACACTGATTTTATGTCATTTTGCAATATTATTATTGATGACCATGAACATTGTCACACAAGGAAGTGGTAAAACCATCCTTCAAACTGGACCTTCACATAGTCGTCTGGCAACTCCTCCTCAATGAACAAGCGTACTTAGAAGGGATTCATTAGAAACTCTGCAGCAAGCAATCCAGTGTCCCTATATGATCTTACTCATCTCAGCCTCAGTATTCAGTGTTCACACTGAAACCATTCACCTCAACAGCTTTTATTCTGAATCAGTCTTGAAGGAAAAAAATATATCAAGCAGTTACACCAATTATAAGTGGAATAAAATGCTCCATATAAGCTGAGTTACAGTTGAACTCCTGCTGTGAAACCATTAACCAGCAAAGTCACCCGAAAAGCTCTGATTTTATGTCTTATCCAGCACTTTTTCTTTCTTAACAAAGATATCTGTCCGCTAGTGAGATCTGTCTTGAAAAGTTTCATTCCTCTGCAGCACTCTGGACGGTGGAGATGTACGAACCCACGTACCATAGACCTGTTTGATTGGATTAATCAGAAATGTCTGCGGCTCTCCTCTCTTATTCCCACAAGTGGAGTTAATTGCACTAGTGCAATCGAGTGAAGTAGACATGGGAGCTGAGTCTGATGTCCTGCCTCAGTTCCTTCTGCCTGCAGAAATGAGCTGGGAGAGGAAGAGTAGGAGTGGGTGGCGGTGGTGCAGGTTGGACGATGTGCAGCAGAGAGTGGGTGATAATAGGAGGAAGAGAAAAGATTTTTCTCTCAGAACTAGCTGCAAGAGGGAAAACTGTCGAATGACCTTCTGCTTTTTTTTTTTTTTTTAAAATACAAACTTCAAATTTTTTAGTTATGGTAGTTTCGACAGCGTGGTCCATGGAGATAACTCAAAAAGTGCTTTTTTAAGAAACACGTGAGGATGTGTACTAGGTAAACTATGTCCTCCTGAATTTGTTATCATTACCAGACTGTTGTAGGAAGATGTTAGCTTTATCTTGGGGAGATGGGCAAGTAGCCAGTGTAGTGGAAGCTAATGGGGAATTGACTGGATGCACAATGACCTGAGATGGGGCTTGTAGTGCGATCATAGTGTGTGCTAAAAACTAACGATTAAATAAAGAAAAATGAATGCGCTTCACAGTGGACATATATTTTAGAGGAAAGAGGAAGAATTCAAAAATTGAAATTGATGAAATGTTATTTTATGTAATGCAGTTTTTCTGTACACACTCCTGTTTCTACACATACTTCACTGCTCTACTCTCCTGAAGTCTACTACTTTGTTATTGCACTGATGCATTTCCCACCTTAATCTCACAACTCATCATAACAACTTGTGTTTTATTCAGGACTCTCACTTACCTTAATACTGTCCAGTTCTGCATTACTGTTTTTAATCAAATCAATTCAAAGTATTTTCAAATACATGTCAAAGAGTAAGGCCAGAAGTAGTAAAACTGCCCATCAATTAAAAGCAGATATAAATGCATATTCTAAGAAGAGATTTAGTTGAAACAAACATGTCATGGCATTGCAAATTACACACAAGCAAATACTACACATATATCTAGTGTGACTTTATTGAAGTATACAGTAGACCATGCTTTGTTCCAAGTTTGTATTTTTTTCCCCTTGTGTCTGCATATAATATCGGGGGTGATTTGGGACAAAAAGGGAAGGTTGACAGGGTGATAATGAGACCTGCATTATATTATGTAAAGTCTCAATAACCATTTATTTTTATTTTTTTTGCACTACTATGTAAGGTTTGGAAAAAAATATAAAATGCTGGCGGCGGCCCGTGGTACCCTTCAGCCTATGACTCGATACACCTATGGTATCAATTTGAAACTCCTACGTTGCTTCGTTTTCGAGGTATTGCATTCGTAAAGTTGTGTGTCCATGTTGCCTGCCCACTGCCCACCCAGCAGGGTGAAGACAATACCCCACCAGCCTTTTAAGGGTGAGGGCTAAAAAACATTTTGTCATGGTTAGTGGACCCAAGCGCAGACAAACAGTGAGATAGACGAATGTTTAACAGAAAACGAGCCTTTATTTTGGCTGCACTAAAACAACTAGCGAAGGGGAAACAGAGAAAGAACTAACTAAAAACTTAAACTGGGGGAAGCTAACGCAAGATACATAGAAAAACAATAGAAAACCTGACACCGGGAACGAGGAACCTGAGACATGAAAACACCGAGGAGAAACACAGAGGAAACGCAGGCGAACCGACAAGGAACAGAGGAAAACACACACTAAATATACACACAGAGGGAAACAAGGAAATGGCAAACAGGTGGGGAACACAGCTGTGACGAATCAAGACAGGCAGGAGGAAAAACAGAATACACAGAGACGGGACAGACTGTCAAAGTAAAACAGGAAATACACAAACGTAGAGACAAGGATGAGGCGACAAGAGGGACACAAGGGAGGCACAGAAACACCTAAAGACTAGAAATCATAACCAATAACCAGAACTTAACTAAAGCAATGACTATCAAATAATCACAAACATAAACACGGATTTGGTCTTAAAAGGTCTTAAAAAGTTGTTAAAAGGAAGTGACTGACTTTGCATGTTTTGAAATGTGTGAAAAAGATTTTAAATTGTATTTGTTTATTTTAGTGTCTTTTGCACAAGTAAGTCTCCATTATGAGAAAGGCCCTTTGAGAACTGCATTAAGAGTTGTGAGAATGATATTCCTGATGTGAGTATTACCGCAAAGCGCTGGAGAAAAAAACATGAAACACTTAAAATATTGACACTTGAAAGGTTAAAAATGTAAAAATTTCATTTATTGTTTTAATTCTGAAATATTTACGCTCGGTTTATTAACTGAATGCAATCAAAACACTCAACAAGTTCTCGGGCTCACGGAACATTTTCTCCTTGTACCTTTGCAGAAGACTGGTAATTAGTAGTAGTATTTTTCTGTCAACTTTTAATGAAACCCTTTAATATCATGTATACATTTTTACATTATATTTATATTCAGTAGGTTTCTCCTCCACTGCTTCTTTGCATGTAGATTCCTCATAGCAGCAGCTTCTGACTGTTGGACCACACCTCCAACTAAATGCTTCATTTCTCTTCCTTCCATCTCCCTCCTCCTTTCCACTTCCTGCACTTGCTTCTAATTTCTTTCTCCATATTTTTTCCATTTCTATCCCCCGGTGATCCTAGTTTTTATTGGCACATCCCTCTTATAGTCTTTTTTGATGCAATTCAACAAAGAGCAGAGACACAGTTCAACGTATTATGTTTCAAAACTCGAAAAAGACTGAGACTTCACAGCGAAGGTCACATATCATGGCTTAGTGGAAGCAATGGAAATCTAAGGATCCCACAGAGGTTCAGATCTTTATTCCTCTTTCAACACACGCATCATTTTCTCAGAAACCAAACTTAATTTTGGAAAAACTGAAATGGTGTCAAATATACAGAAATACAATAGCTGTTTATGTCACATGTTAAAGGTGCAGCAGAAGAAAAAAGAATTTTGAAAAACACTAAAGACCTGATTTCTTAAGGTTCATTAACGAATCAGCAGCATTATTCAGAATCTAATTCCATCCCTGAAATATCACCTCGTTAAGATTAATCCAACCTCACTACATTCATAAAAACATCAGTTTAAAATGACTGCTGGAGACCTTCTGGTTAAGATACATGAATGAATTATTATTTTTTTAATGAGAGGATTCATCTCGGATAAAGCGCACTGCTACAAAGGTAGAGCTTAACCTTTATTCTGAGCACACTGGCGCCCTTACAGAACTGCTTTTGGAGGAAACTTCATTTATGTTAGGCTTGTGTCATTTTTTTTTTTTTGGCTTATGGAGAGACCCCAGCTGTAAAAGGACCCTGCTGTTTTGGTAAACTGGAAGCATGCCGTGAGTATATCACAGGTCAACATATTTAAGTATTTTAAAGATCAGAAGCAAACTCTTTAAACCAGTTTTGTAATCAACAGGTATATATTAAAAAAAAGGGGCAATATGGTTTCCTGCTGGCAAAAATATTTGATATTTAAAATATTTCTGAGAAGATTTGGTAGCTGTTTCGCTGATGCTGCTGATGGTTGGATAAAAATACAGGTTGGCATCAGTAATACCTCCTAGGATTTGTACTTTGTCAGTGGTTTTGGGGATTGAGACTCCAAAGAGGCACAGATCTGCTGACTCTAAGTCTTTGCAACGTGATTTCAGAACAATGCTGATGCTGTAAGAAGCACCATCCTCATGCTCCAACAGCCTTTAAATGACATGTCTGATGGCAAAAACCAACCAAAGATAGGTTAAGTTTTTTTTCTTTGTTCCATAGCAATTTTTTTCCAGTTAATACACCAGAAAATCACACAGGACATTAGTTCAGACAGATTACGATATCCGCTGCAGCTGGATGTACATCAGCCAGCTGACCTGCTTTATACTCATCACTGCCCCCACACTCATGTGGCTCTTTCTGTTCGCTGCTGCTTCTTTTCGTCACCTTGCTTTCACCCTACATTGATTCAACTCTAGAATCAAGCAGGTGCTCTCTACCGTGTCGCGTTGACTTCTGTTCTGTGACTGTCACATTGAAAGTATTGTATGATAAGAAAAATGTGCCTGCTTACTCTCTCTTTTCCCAGGGGGCTTCTTTGTTCTCCCTGCCAAGCCTTGTGGATGCTTTAATTTGTCCATGGAGCATATATAACTGAATTACCAAACCAGAGGAAAATTTAAAAATGGCTGTCAGCCATGCATTAAAAGATATTTATCATAATTCCTTAAAGGACCTTGGACATTTTCCTTTGATTGCAGTCACCCTAAGTTGATAAAATGAAAAAAAAAATATATATTTTTACTCTTTGTTCGCTAAGCAAAAATGCACTCTTCATATTTTTCACAACACATAACTGGAGCTAAGTCAAAAGCTGGAGAAGTAGAGGAGGCAAGGCATTATATAATATAGAAAATTGGGATAATAACACACTACCGGACAGACGGTCCTTGAAAGCATTTATAGAGTTGTGTCGCTGTTTCACGAATGGTGGGGGGAAAAAGAAATCTTTTTCACAAACTGTGAAGGTGTTTGAGGTGAAGTCGACATGCTCTTACAAGATCCATCCATCCATCTATCCCTCCATCCATATGCTTGATAGTCTCTTTTCCTACTGCACATATTTAGGCTGCTGAATGAAGTGTGGGGAAATGTTCTTAAATCTCTTGGTCATTAGTAAGACAAGATTTGCCTCATGAGAAATTTAAACTATGCCCTTACTCACTTCATTATTGTACCGGCCCTCGCCAAACTCCCCCTAAAAAACATGTCTTTTTATTACTTCACCACAAATTTAAAATAAGACAATTTCATATTATCAAATACAAAAAGACTAGAGCTCAGCTGATACAATATTATTACCATATTATTCTGATAAATAACATTTAGTCTAGTTATTTATTTACTCACTGACACTCTGCCCAACTCAACACATGTTGCTAACAGGGAAGTTACAGAGTGCCCTCCGGTGGACAGACTTTGGAGCATCAACAATCATAGCACGAGCTGAAGGGTGTTTCTCCTGCCTCTATTTTACTTTTTAAATTTCATTTATCTTCCTATATAAATACATACAGATATATTGGCCGATAAGTCAGTCAGGCTCTAAAAAACAACATCCTAAGTATTTCTCTAAAAGTTGATTCTGTTCATCTGGACGTAGCATTTTGTGGGAGAAACGTTTCGTCACTCATCCAAGTGACTTCTTCAGTCTCAGCTGACTGCAGGTTTCCCCAATCTTATAAACACGCATTTTTTCAAAACACCGGGTCTCTGTGGCTTTTAAACCCCAAAACACGCTGCGCCAAAAATTGGTCCACCCCAAGGATCGGGTCCCCCGACACAAACAGAGTAACATAGTGTACGCTGTTAAGTGCCAGGAGGATTGCAGGATTTATACATCGGGGAAACCAAACAACCTCTGGCAAAGCGGATGGCACAACACAGAAGAGCCACGTCATCAGGCCAGGACTCTGCAGTCTATTTACACCTACAGGCCAGTGGACACTCTTTCAATGATGAGGATGTACACATCCTGGACAGGGAGGAATGCTGGTTTGAGCGCAGAGTGAAGGAGGCCATTTACGTGAAAAGGGAAAGACCATCTCTGAATCGAGGAGGGGGCCTAAGGGTACATCTTTCGCCATCTTACAATGCTGTGATTGCAGCCATTCCCCAGCTCTCTGTGAATGGTACTCATGGCCATTGATCAGTGGTCTTTGATCAGTGGTTGTTGATCAATGGTCATGAGAATTTGCATAATTATG
>VUQG01032092.1:0-16691 GCA_015106755.1 Etia nguti | reverse complement strand
AGCGGACTGTACGGGCAGCAGAGAAGATCATCGGCGCCCCCCTGCCCTCCATCCAGGACCTGCACCTCTCAAGAACCAGGAAACGGGCAGGGAAAATCATCACAGACCCCTCACGGTATAGAAGCCTGCAGACCAGGACCACCCGACACAGGAACAGTTTCTTTCCCCTCGCCATCTCCCTCCTAAACAGTTGAACTGTCACACTGCTCCCACTGCCAGACTGCAACTGCACCTTATGGACATTCTGTGGTGTTCATTTCACTTCATTTCATTCCTGTCATCCTGTATTTTATGTATATAAGATTTAGATTGGTTATTTATGGTTGGTTTACACAGCTTGTGTAGGTTTGTGTATGTGCGTGTGGGTGAATTGTGCTGCTTACATTGTTGAGATATACAATGCTGTGCTTGAGAGTCACTATCTACCGGAACCAAATTCCTTGTATGTGTCTGTGCATATACACGGCCAATAAACACGATTCTGATTCTGATTCTGATGTGGGCGCTCCAGTATGACGTCCAATGGTTCTGAATGACGCATATAGTACTTTTAGACAACATTAAGTGAGTCCCCATTAAAAGGAAACAAAAACTCGAACACAGCTCAGAGTCAGACAAAGTGATTCAAAACTCTTAAAAATAACTCAGCACAGGCATTAACACCAAGATTTACACACACAAGCAGAGCTTGGCTTACGTACCACTCCTAGGGTAAAATAGTTGAAGAAGTAGTCGTTACATTTAGATGGGACCTGCTTATGTGGTGATGGAGAGTGGATCTTCATCTGAAACACAAAAAGAATTTGGGAAAATATAGGCTTTTATCAGACTTTTTGTCTTTAATCAAATGAATACAAATAATATTTAATACGACTTCTTAAGATGGTGAAAATATGACAAGAGAGCAGATTAAGTTTGATAAATGGATAACATCCAACAGGTTAAACACCACTTACTCAAGACTAAACGAGTAAGTATAATAACAACAATACAAGAAGTAAAGAGGGAGTTGAACTAAATTCCTACCTTGTCCTCAGATTTGTAGAAAACTTTATGTGGAGAGCCCAGAGCACCGAGTACATCCTGACAGGAATCTCCAAAGTAGATGCTCCTCTCTAGGGACTTGACTTTACTATCAGTCATCACACCGAGACCACAACCTTCAGACAACAACAAGTCAGTAAAGCTCCACGTTAAAAAGAAAAGAAGAACAAATTCACACCATTGTTAATAATGACAGTAAAAACTGGTATTACTGTGTATGTGCTTATTTATGTAGTCCCATATTAACATTATGAGGGGGAAAAAAAGTGTCAAACTTACAAATAATCATTTGCAGCTTTCAAGATACACACATACACTTCAGGTAGTGAGCTGTGTGTTACCTGCAGTGAGAAGGCGGAGCCTGAGCCCCAGAGGGCCCGCCCGATCCCTCAGGACATCCACACACTCTGCATAAATGTTACCAAGAAAACAAGCCAATGGCATTGCAGGAGCTCTGAGGACAGAGAAATAAGTTTAGCTATTTTTCCTGTAATTTTTTGTTCTTGCTGTCTTTGTGATTGTTTTCCAACATTTAAAATAGTTGAAACAAACTCATATCTATATGTAAAATAAGGACTAAAAGGAACTGTTTCCTTTGGCAGCATTGCCATTATTACGTACCTTGTTTCCTGCAGGTTGTTGCCACTGTAGATGTGCATCCTCTTGACCATTGCCCCATGTGGAATCTGCAGGGAGGCCAAACCCATGGCAAAGTTAGGCTGCCAAGGCAAAACAGCTGGAAGTAGTACAGGACTGGTAGATACTAAAGGTTTCTGCATCCACATGAGTAAACTAGTGCTGTCAGCGTTAATCGCGTTAATACGACGTTAACGGCATATCCGCGCTAACTTGGCAAACCCACGTTGACGAGTTAACGCAGATCGACGTTAGCGCTTTAATGCGGCTTAGACGGGTTAACGCTGTCATCACGACTAACGCGATTAACAACTAACCCATATGGAGCGCAGACTGACTCAAAATTCCTGAAATGTCTCTGTCAACACATTTCGGGCAGTTTGTCCAAAGTTTGTCCATTCTGCGCTCCAGATAGGTTGAGCGCGTTAAAAATTTTAATTGCGTAAATCGGGTTGGCCACGTTAACGCGGATATGCCGTTAACGTCGTATTAACGCTGACAGCACTAGAATAAACATATTCAGAAGACTAAAAAACAAGTACAGAGGAGTGACAACGTGATAAAGCACAAGGGAGCGAAATGTCTCATGAAGCACTGACTAAACACTGCTTTCAAAATAAGAAGCACCAGTGATTGATGACACTTTACTTTGTACTTTCATTTGTCTTGGATGTTCAGCGTAATCTGAAAGGTCCAACATCAAATCGAGACTCACTGTGACTCAGCAGTTCCGACTTATTTTTATGTGACTATCACTGCAGGAGTCCTTCCCGTTGGATGACATTTAATTTTAGGTAAAAACAGCCACATCGCGTACCCACTAACCATTTAAAAAGTAATTAATCTGCAAGAGAATAAAGTCTTCTTATTTACCAAGATTACCACGGGTTAATTTAGAAAAGAATTTTGTCATTATGTGCCACAAACTTCATAACAAAATCCACTAAAAGACAAAAACACTGTCAGCTGTCAGAATCCAAGACACACACCGATTTGGCTTCATGCACATTTGTGACAAGGCAAGGCAAAAAAGGCTTGAGCTTTGAGTGTCTACATGACTGGAAATCACTCAAATCCCAAGGCTGGCCTGGCTCTCCTGGGACTGGAAATAGCGAGCATTCAGCTCTTCTTTAATTGGCTCACAAGTAAATGGACTAAAAGGCTCTCACCTCATATTTTGGAGCTTCATTCCATGAGTCCAGTTGAAAAGAGAAGGACAGTCCTCGAAAGTTGAGATGGAACAACTGCTCTGCAGCATTGTAAACTAGAAAGAGATACATGAAGAGGGGAGCAATTTATAATTTATAACACCAAAACGCCGAATTAGTTGTAAGTGCAAACATTCCAAGTGTGTTTGTCCTTTAGAAAGTACCTCCAGGGTGTGTAGCGCCAAATGACTGGTCTATTTGCTCTATCGTGGGGGCAATGGTCTGAGAGTTGAAATGGACTCCACTGAAACACAGTCCATACATACACAGTTTCTTTATGGTGTAATTATTTTACGTATAGTTTTTTTTTTTTTTTACTGCGTAAGAATATTCAACACTGCTATCAATACATTTTTCAAAAATGTCTCTCTGTGCAAAATGGGTTTAAAAACATAAACAGCTGTGGGATACTGTTTGTCCGTGATTTGAACCGGGGGAACAAACTGTGGCAGGATCAGTGTTGTGCCAAGGTAGGGATCACCGACAGAATGTGTTCCCCATGCGTCGCGAGCATTCGCTGGGCACGGAGTGCGGATCTAATTGACTCCGCCTCCATTACAGACAATCAGACGTGGAAGTAGTGATGTTTTAGTTTTGTGAGAAAGTGAAAAATGAGTGCGGTTACATTACCATTCAGCTTGAGGGTTACAACAGAAAATTATATATTTATTGTTCTCACGTGGTATCAGGTGGGATTATTTTAACAAACGAAGGACATTTTGCCTGATAATTATTTTTATCCTCCTGTAACTTTACTGTATAAAGAGCTAAAACCTCCAAAGTTTCAGGAGTAGTTAGTCGTTATAAGAAGTGTTTGTGAACTAAAAATCAAGAATGTGGGATACTGTTTGTCCGTGATTTGGAGAGCCCAGCGTGTGCTCGCGATGCAGGGGAAACCAATTCTGTCGGGGAGACCTACCCTGGAACGACAGCTGTTGTGCAGGTGAAGCCAAAGGTGAGATATGCTTCATCATGTTCTAGTCTTTGGTTTGGAAGGAAGTTGGTTTGGAAGCATATCTGGCGATGCTTCAACCTCTGCTTTGCGTTTGTGTGGGAGCCCCGTCAAAAAAACCTGTCCATTATGCTAGCAGTGTCCAAGCATTCTTTTCTTCTTTTTTTTTATTCATACCATGTCCCCCTGCAATGGCTCTGCGCCCCCCACTTTGGGAACCACTGAGTTAAATGGAGATCTACAGGAGGAAAAAAAAGGAAGCTGGGCTTGGTTTCTCTTTTCAGCAGTCCAAATTTAGACTAAATTTCTTTGAAGTTTTCTTATTCTGGCTGAAATTCTGGACGAGTCTGCTTACTTCTTTGGCACCTTGTCATGGAGCCAAACACGTCCAGTTAAATTACATTCACAATTAGTCACAATTTGCAATTAGAGTCAACTGTGTGTATGCAATCTTATGATCTTCATTAAAAGAGAATTCCCCATGGGGGAGCCAACAGCTTACTAAATGATTACTCACCTCTGTCTGGCCAGATTAGCTTGAACTGCTGTAAAGCGACTAAAAAGGGTGAAACATAAATCTTTTTGATTTTGCAGATGCTGCTAAAGACTAGATTTACCTTTACTTTGCCATTTTTGGGGGCGGTACAGAGTACAGCATCACAACGTTCTGATTTAAGACCAAAGTACATAACTATCACTGGCAAAGGCTCACTGCGCCACTAAACGGAGGCTTAATGAAGATGGTGAAGACTTTGTTTAAGCTCCATTATGCAGTTAGCCTGGCTGACCAGAAATCATCCTATATTGTGCTTATAGATCTCACACACACACACACACACACAAACACACACACCGGTTTGCTGGATCTGTCTATGGATCCAACAAACTGATATCTGGAGTCCAATCCTGACTCAGAAAGCTGATCTACGGAGCCGATCTTTTCAATTCAATTCTCTGCTGTTCTGGGTTCACCTCACAATGCCTCAGCAGCAGAGGAGGAATACAGCTTATTAGTTTAACACTGGCATCAGATAACCACTTGGCATCAGCAGATACCCACAGCAGTATCAGTATCATATGAAAAACTGTACAGTGCACTCCATTAATTTTCCATTTTTTGATAATAATTATTTATACTGAACATGCTCAATGCAGGGCCCATTAGGTAAATGCCAATACAATGCTACTATCTCAGCTGACTTTCCATTTATCTTGACCAATTCCTGTAATTTGGCTGTTTAAATTGAGCTGTTGTCTGTGTCTGAAACAGCAGTGGAAAATTTATCCTGAATTTCTTCTGAAATAAAACGTAATGCACTGTCATCTTCTAGACCCAGAAGAGCAATCGCAGGGAGGCAGAGTGCTCGTGTGTGTGTGTGTGTGTGTGTGTGTATTCACCCTCACACTGCCAGAAGCTAAGTGCTTTTCCAGTCAGTGAGTGAAACCCACCCTGGCCAGCATACATCCGGCCGACCAATAAGAATAAAAAATATTTCAATGAAACAGAGAAGAGGCTGGACTGCAACAGTGTAAGAAAAAAAACACAGAGATAAGAAAGGAGCCAATGAGGGTGATAAGGTGGTGGCACGTGTATGTGTAAACCTGATGGAGAGAACAGATACAGTGGAGAGAAATAAGTGACCAATACAGGAAGAGGATTAAGCAGGGTGGGAATAAGGGATGGAGAGAGCACTCAGGGAATTGAACTAGAGCAAGAAAAAGCAAAAAATCTGGTACTCAAAATTAAATGAATACTGGGCAACTTTTACATTGCACTTTCAGACTTTTAACAGAACATTTGTTTTAGATTTAAACCTTCTGTCTCCAATACCCACAAGACAGTTGGTTCAAGATTCACATGTACCATAGGAGCAAATGCAGCTTTGAGCCTCTAGCCTGAAACAAAGGACAGAAGTGCACGATAAGCTCACTTTCTTCTAACTCCCTACTACCACACTTTCTCAATAACTTGTATAATCTGCAGATCTAGCCAACTTCTACTAGAACAGCATGGCCCCTGGCAATCCATCAGACGTCTTCACACTCAAACCTGCCAAACTACAAGATAGTTTCACACACATAACACAACTACCTCCGCATGCCTGACTAAATGTGACAACCATGTATCCATCACAAATGCTATAATTCTGTTCGGCTATACAATCGTGTACACACACTCAGCCACACCACAACCTCCGGGGCCAATAGCCACATCTATACATTATGTGGCATGCATTGCTTTCACATGGGTGAAAGCCTTTTTAATTCAGTGCAAGTAAAGAGATGCAGTTTAGTGTGACTTGCTGATGATACATGTCACCAAATAGTAAAGTACAGTCTAATGAATTTGGAGAAAGAAAATATGATACAAACTCAAAGTTAAAGAGAATAAACACCACAATGTGACCTTGAAACCAATGAGATTTTCCATGAATGTAATTTGTCTTGACTGTCCACAAAAATAGAGCCTGTGGGTCACATAGCAAACCCAATTTTCCACTGGAATAATTAACTCGTTGGCTTTGTGTACTTATTTCTGTTATCTCTTTAATCTTTATTCTGTTCAGCCTCTAGTTATAAATTTCAACATAGTCAGCCTTTAACTAACAAACTTCACACTTGCTCAGTCTTTTTCAGGCTTATCTTGTCAGTGGGGACAAAATGCAGAATTATTATCTACAGTTAATTACTTTCAGACCTTAGTCACAAAACAAATTTAATCCTCACTTCTAAATACAGTTTCTCTGTGATAAAGTGAAATATGCACACTCTTGTTAAAAGACTAGGTACTAGTTTCTTACCATCTATCATTGGATTATATATTATTTCACTCCACAAAATACCTCTCAGTGCTCTCAGTAGTATGTGACTCTTCCTCTAGTGAATCAGTTCATTTAGGTTAAATAACACTGCATTAGCAGCTAGCTAGCAGCCAGAGGGAAGAACGGCCTCTTTATCGTACCTGTATGTCCGTGTCTTTGACTGGCTCCAGGGGCTCAAACGTGGTGGCAGCACTGAGACTTTCTAGCCTCTGAGAAATGTGGAAGATGTCTAAACCTCTGGAACCAAGGAGGATGGACCTGAGGTGAAACAGAAAGGCGATGAGAAACTGAGACCACGACTGACAAATAACTGTAGTTGTTCCGCACAACCGCTAGAGGGCGCAAAACGCTTTACCACCATTACAGAAACAATACTTACACCTTACACACCGATATGAACTATTACACATCAGATCAGGTGTCATCACATACATCACAGACAGAATTTTAATCTAATATCAATGCAGCTTTAAAATAAATGGCACTGACAATAGACTAAATCCTTTAAATATCACTCAAGCTTATTGATTAAAGAATATATTCTTTAAATCTTTAAAACCACAAACATACAGTTTATAAATGACTGTGTCTATCATAGAGGTTATTGGGAAACAAATGAAAAATACTTTTATACTTTACATTTTATTTACATGAGAATTTTGCAATGAGTTATACTACATCGCACCTTTCAGATACACAAGAGTCTGTCATTATGAAACATGTATTATTATTAGGATTCTTACTACTATATATAAAAAGGAACTTTTCCCAGGCTGTTGGGCCTCTTTTATTAATGGTGGTCACACGCTTCGTTGGCTAAGAAAAATGTTGCTCTTTAAAAATTAGACCTGATGCCTTGTGTGACTGTTTACCACCAATTTAGTTCCCTAATAACCGGTCCCTTTCTTTACTAGTATTGGGATCTAATTACCTTATTTATACAACTATATACACCATTCGTTTGTTTTTTCCCCCCAGTTTCTTGTGTGTGCATTGGCACATGCATGTATGTTATATGTAGGAGTTTATGTGGGATGGATGGAGATATAAATAAACAAACACGAGGATCACTATTACAGTTATCATAGATGACATTCTTATTATTATTCAATATTACTATTGCTATTTGCACTCCTCGCCCTTATATAATGTGACCACAATCAGTATGTGGTTAATCACACTCCCAGTACCCCCACCACCTTTCTATCCTTTTTATTTGAACTTGTCCTGTTTGTCTATGCTCTATGTTTCATGTCCTGTGCCACTTGTAATTTATTATCTCTTATCAATTACCATTTTTGCCAATAGCAGTAATATTATGATTAACAGTGAGACATTTTCTGCCTATCTGCACATACAGATGTTCATATTTCATACTGTTCTTGGTTGTATCTTGTTATTTTATAGTTCAACTTTATTTTGTTGTTTGCTGTTTTTACTCTGTGACTACTAAGTGTTTTTGTTTCCACTCTTATTGCACTGTGAAATAATAGAAACCACAAGAATTACCCTCAGGAAAATTAATAAAGTTCTATCTTATATTTCTTACGCTTTTACGTCTGCTGCATCTTGGGAGGTGCGGGTCAGGGTGCGGGATCGAAGCCTCTCCCCCGCCTGCTGGATCTCCTGAAGGTTCCTTTCAACGTGAGGAAGTTCAGACACTGCTTCGGTCTCAGCAGCCAGCTGTTCTGCCTGCTGCAGGAGCTCCCCAAAACCCTCTGTATCCATACTGCTATAGAGAAACAAATGAAGATATTTACATGTAACATCATCAGAGGTGAGATGAATAGTGTGCAGTGGTTTAGGGAGCTATAATTTTAGGGTGTTCACATCCTTTCTAGGGAAAAAAGGTATAATTGACCTGGACAATTTTACATAAATATGCTGCTGTTATTTTAGGTTCCTAATCAACATTGTGCCTCACTGACTAAGGAATTTGTATGTATTTTTTGTTGTTCATTTTCAATCCTTAGAAGAAGGGACTGGGTTAAAATGTACTGCAATCCCTCCACTGCATGGATGGAGATTTACACAAACTCAGAAGTAAACGCAAAGTGAGCACGTAAACCGTTTCAGACTTAATATAGCGGAGAACTGCCACAACAACAACAACAACAAAACGCGTTTAGGACTAGCGCTAGTCGATAACATGCAAACTGTGAATAACACCCATGTTTATAAGGACATACGGCTGTGTGAGCTTTCGGACAGTTGACAGCAACACCTGGAGCGCGCGCATGGAGCGCTGTGGCGTTAGCTTAGCTGCTATAAACTCGCTTTAAGAATAGCAACAAAAACGTACAGTTTCAAATCAAATTTAATTCCAGCTGCTGTGAATTAACGTGATGTGAATCACGATAAACACACGTTTGAATTCATTTTATTTTATTGTAGTGCTGCCCTTTTGGCTAAGCTTCGTGAGCATGCTAACAAGTAGCTACAAGTCAAAATGAATTACACTGTGCAGCGTTAGCTAGCATGCTAAACTGCTATTATTCTTACATATGCTCAGTGTTGAGTTTACTCCGAAAGCTCATTTTGATGACGCGGCTGGAAGCAACCACACTTCATACCTGTTGTGTGAGATGGGAGAAAATACGGTCCTGTTTATACTCCACGCGTGAATGTATTTACAGTTATTTTCTGCTACTCCGTTTCTTCAGCATGCAAGTACATTATTTGCCCCGACCGGCACTTCTGGAGTCGATCGTGATTGGACAATCCCGCGTCCGTCCCGGAAGTTCTTCTTCTTCTTCTCTAGTTTCAATAAGGAACAACAAACTAATATTAACGAAGCACATCTTCACCTACTGTTATTATTATTATTATTATTATTATTATTATTATTATTATTATTATAAGGATAGGATAACTAGGATAACTCTTCTTAATATAGGCAGAAAAGTGTACAATATAAAAAGCTGTAGTGACTTTTACAAGTATTCTTTGTCAAAAGTTTCAGTATTTAAGAGCTTTGTTATTGTAATGCTTACTTGGGGTGGCTGTGGCTCAGGAGGTAGAGCAGGTCACCTACTAATTGGAAGGTTGCTTCAGCCTGTGTGAAAAATATCCTTGGTCAAGATACTAACCCCAAGCTGCTTGTATAAATGTGATAGAAAGCATTTGTGTAGGAGAAGCGTAGAAAAAGAGTGCATGAACAGTGTATGAATGGGTGAATGAGGCATTATATGTAAAGTGCTATAAGTACTCAGTTAGAAAGGTGCTATATAAGAACCAGTCTATTGACTATGTGTAAGCATTGTGCAAAGTGTAATTAATTTCAATAACCAGAAATGTCCTGACACATGGAGTTGAACTACCTCTATGTGGGCATAGAAGCAGGTAGACTTTTGCTCATAGAGTCATGTTGACAAGTTTCAGGCATTTGCTGCAGCAGCAATCCTTTATCATAAAAAAAAACAAGACACACGGTTGAAACTTTAGTTAAGATATCTCATGAATTCGATGTGTAGTTAAACATCTATACAGTGACAGAAAGTAAAGTGTCACTGGTCCAGCTCACTAAAAGGCTACATGTGGCCCATCATGTAAAACTAATTTGACATCCCTGTTCTAGATAGTCTCAAGTTTCAGCTGTTGTCTGTGGGGAACATGGGAAAGGAGCTTATCAGGCATACATTTAAACTCTATTGACATCATTTGATTTTCATTTATCTCACTTTTGCTGCTGCCTTGAGACAAGATCACTGGATTCAGGTTAAATCACAAAGATCAGATGGGTGATCAACACGTGCTTCCAAGCTGCAGTCTGTGGCTTCATCAGGAAAAATCTGGTCACGTGACGCACAACCGCCTTGAGCTAAATTGTTATATAATACAATATCCTATTATACAACAGAAAGCAGACACAGAAAGTGAAGCACAGTGATTGTATTACTCTTTAATACAAAAGTACAGAAATCTGGAAGCTATGTTGACTCTTCCTCTGGTTCCAGGGACTTTAGGATCATCAGTTAACCTTGTGACTGGAAAAAAATCACATGTGAGAATGAAAAACAACCAATGAGGGCAAATGAAAGTAGACCCAGTTCACTGTGGATGTCACATTAATAGGTGACAAACAAAGATCACAGTAAGCATAAAAAATAATAAGCATATTGTGTTAGATCACAGTAACAAAACACAAACGTTTATGACAAAAAGTTTGTACCACAGAAGAAAAGTGCAAATGTAGCAGAGTTATTGTTCATTGTTAATGTTTTTTAGTTGTCTCCAATTTATTTTGAAGCTGTTTGTTTTCATCACCATCAGCATCCAAAGCCCTAAATACTTTGGCTCTTCTGTCAGATGCAGTGACGTTGAGATCCAGTCCAGGCGACCCATTGTTCTCCTAATTTATCTTGTATTTTGTGACCTACATTGAGTGTGGTGTGCTGGTTAGACACTGCCCCAATTATTCTCTCTTCTCATTAATCACAGGATCTTTTTTAGCATTCGGGCTTTTCAACAGTTCAAGGCCTTGTTTGTTGTCAGTTTACCACCTGAATCATGGAGCCATGATGGTGTAATCTGTGCGCAATATTAACAAGCTGCTTCATAAGGGAGGAACCATCATTGGTCAGAATCTGGAGGCGTGTCAGTCAGTAAGAGATAGGAAGTCACCTAACAAACACACTCCACACCACACCACTGAGACAGTAGAGAGGAACTTAACTCTATTTGTTATTTTTCTATTTTTCTATTTTCCTACTGCTGCAAGACAATATTTTCCTCTGTGGGATCAGATATCTAAGGAACTCTCCAGAAAAGGTTGGAAGAATGCTCTAATCCTGGGGAACTCCAGGCCTCGAGGGCCAGTGTCCTGCAGGTTTTAGATCTCACCCTGGGTCAGCACACCTGAATCAAATGATTAGTTCATTACCAGGCCTCTGGAGAACTTCAAATCAGCTGTGTTGGATCAAGGACACATCTAAAACCTGCAGGACACCGGCCCTTGAGTTGGACACTCCTACAGCATTACAGATGCTTTCTTTTGAACTATGCACTGATAACAAGTTGGATAATCATCATATTCTGACCTAGACTGACAAAGATTTTCTACAATGTTATTCCTAAATGGTTTCACCCATTCTGAACACCTATGTCTGTGAGAGTAGTGAACCCTCTTCCCTATCTTCGGTCTCTCTGGAATGACCTCTTTTTGTGCCTAATCACGTTACTAACCTGCTGCCAAATAATTTGAGAAACATTCAACAAGGTCCAACTTGAAATGTATCGCTGACATCAAATAAAAATGAGCGAAAGAAAATAATACAATTTTTAAAAAAAAGAGAAAATAACTCATGACGTTTGTTCTGATGTGCTTTAAAATTAGATTTTTAATTAAATATTTGGTTTGAATTATATACAAGTCCTCATCAGAATTGATGCTGACAATTTTACCTACAGTTCAGTTTTACCTAAGTTTAACATCAGTTCATTAAGCTGTTGTTAAAGTTTGTTCCCCCTGTGCTCGGACTCTTTCAAACAGCCGAAGCCTTCTGTGAGGTTTTGAACACTCTGCTGGTGATACTGACAACATAAAACACTTTTAAAAAAATACCACAAAAAAAGTTTATTTAGTCTTTTCCTGTATGTACAAAACATCATGACAAACTAATTTAAAGGCCAGCCACCACAGACCGAGATCACATTCTTATGATACGACCGCTACACTCATCAGTCCTGTGTGTATAACGAGTCCCAGGCAGAGCAGGGGGAAGAGTCTCCTCAGACCCAGAGTCACAGCGCTTCTCTGTTAGCCATCTATTTGAACTGATTATCAATGAGAGTGCCCTTCATCTTGGCCTTCTTGGCCTCCAGCTCAGCTAGCTCCTGCAGCCTCCTCTTGCTCATCCCCTTCCTCTCCAGCTGCTTCTCGATCACTTTGGCATTCTGGGCATAGGAGTCCGCCACCTCCCTGGCCTCGATCTCCTCCTCCTCCTCGTCGATAGTGGAGACGGTGACGGAGCTGAACTTGCCCATGTCTTTGGTCCGCTTGGTCATCATCACTCGGACCTTCTTGGGAGCCTCGGGCTGCTTCTGGCTGTAGACGCTGGTGTTGCCGAAGCCCTGCCCGAACTTGACCACGGCTCCGTCCACGATGAAGGTGGCCGGGTTGTTCTTCTCCTGGTGCTGGTAGAAGAGCAGCAGGCCGCATTTGCCGCACTTCTTGCGGTACTGCCTCTCGATGCCCTCGGCTCTCTTGATGTACGTGTTTTCGTCCTCCTCCACGTTGCAGAACTTGTGAGCGTGTTTGGCGGCGTCGATCACCCTGGCTTTGTCCCGGGGTCTCATGGGCAGCTTCTCCAGCTGGCAGTCCAGGACCAGAACCATCTGCCCGCACAGGCAGTAGTAGACGTGGAGAGGCTTCTCTCCGTCGTCGTACTCCTCCCGGTCTCTGGTGTCCGAGCACACGACGCTTCTGGAAACCACTTTCGGCATGTTCACACGCGTGGGTGTATTTTAATACCAGTACGTGATCAGTAACACCACTACAGCCAAACTTGCCCAGAAAACAGAAACAACGCAATAAGTTCCTGTGTGCACCGCTGCTATTGTTCCCTCGAGAAACCCAAGTGTCGAATATTTGTTCCGCGAAGCTCAAAATAAATACAACCCCAAACCAAGAAATACAATTTTATTTCAGATTAAACATATTTATGTAACACTACCTCAAAACAATAGTGCTTTTTATTGCAAGCGCCTACAGGGGCGGGGAACTCCAGGCCTCAAGGGCCGGTGTCCTGCAGGTTTTAGATCTCACCCTGGGTCAGCACACCTGAATCAAATGATTAGTTCATTACCAGGCCTCTGGAGAACTTCGAGATGTTGAGGTGGTCATTTAGCCATTTAAATCAGCTGTGTTGGATCAAGAACACATCTAAAATCTGCAGGACACCGGCCCACCCTTGGTCTACAGTAAAACAGTAGAAGAGGATCCTCTTTGAGCCAGCACTTTTAATAGGCAATGATTGGAAAGAAAGGATCAAGAGACTGCAAACAGGATATTTAAAAAAAGTATTTGGACCCCCACTGATTCAACTAGGCAAAAATATTAATGTGCTTCCAAGTTTAAATTCCATTTCTGGTTACCCATGTCAGACATCTTCAGAGTCTGCTGGCTCACAGCCACATGCAACAGTTCTGCTAGACTAGTTTAATAGCAACCCAATTTCAGTTCAAGTTACTGAACTTCTATTTTCCAGATGCTTATGCTGCACTTTGTAATCAGACCTAGTCCAATCCGCCATCTAATGAGTTTGGATTTCCAACTTTAGATATGAGAACAGTTTCTTTACATCCTTGCAAGAGCGCCACACAGTTTAGTAGTAATCCTGTCAATTTAACTTTAGTCCTTATTCAAGACGAAGATTTCAGCATCGCACAAAGTACCACAGAGCGTGACCCAAGTTAAATGATGCACTGATCTCAGCTGAATTAATACACCACAGACAGTACATAGCGTCAATAAACATGTTTATTTCAAACACCCAAAGACAAGTACAAAATCATTAGTCATCATTCCGTGGACATGTGCAAATTTATGATTAGTGGCAGTTACATGACTACATAATTGCAGCAGAGAGCTGATGCTGTAGACTCCTCACTGGCAGCAGCTGGTGTCGCATGTCTTCCCTTTGCACACGCAGCCAGAGGCGCATTTGCTGCAGCCGGATGGGCAGCAGTCGCAGCAGCCTGCAATGACAGACATCATTAGTGACAGGACACAAAATACAAAATATTTGGTGCACAGAATGCCAGAGTTTGTAAGGGATGACTACGTAAAAGAAAACAAGAACTCTGAGGTCATTAAAGCAAATAGAGCCACCGGCGCAGTATTAAAATAATCGATGCGCAATTGAAGAAATTGCGCATGAACATAAGAGACCATTTTCACACTGCATGTTACTTGGGAAGATAAACAGGAGCGTAACATTAACTAGGTCCTAGATTACCGTTTGCTGTGCTGTGAGGTGTTTGACTTACTCTTCTTGCAGCTCTTGCAGGAGCACTTTGTGCACGTGCAGGATCCTCCGCAGTTGCAGGTTCCAGCTGAACATTAAAAAAAAGACAGTTTCATGTTGTTCACTGATAACAAGCAGCGTATTAAATAGCCTTGTTAAACAGCGGCAGGAATACTCACTCTTGGCGCACTCGCAGGGGTCCATTTTCCAGTTGATGGCGCGTTCGTTCAAACTGATGCTAGCGTTGCTCTTGTCTCTTCGGGACTTGAGTGAATGTTGTGAATGACAGTGTAGGAGTGGCTCTTTTATAGCGTCCTGGGAACAACAGAGCCGAGTGCAAAACACGCCTGTCACGCTACACGTAAGCACGTGGTTAGTGATTACAAAGAGGTTTGTGCACACGACATGGCCCAACCTTTCAGCAGCGGGAACAGAGAGATCCTCATACTCAGATCTATGGCTTGTTGCCTGAACATTACATAAGAATGTCAACTACTGGAGAAATTCAACCATGCAATTAATTCATGTATATAAACAGAGGAGAACATCTTTAGGCTACACGGAGATCTGAACACACGGTCACAAAAGCTCACCAACACACAGTTTCATTTAGAATGGGCTACATGCGATGCGGGTCTCCAATCAGGACGTCTTAGTTTTATATGGATGGAAGTGAATTTATACAACCAGTTGGGACTAATATGGGAGGATGTTGGGCGTACAAATGATCATCAATAGTATTATTTTGCCCACATGTTTAAAAATTAGAAAGAAAGTTTTCAGCATCTGCGAAGATTCTTCACAGAAAATTTTTCCGTACAGTATTTTCATTCCAAACTTAACCTAATGCTTGACTAATTGAAACGAATACACTCTATACCGGTATTATTTTGATAGTGCGTTCATTTCACTGGAGTAAAAATCCACATTAAATATCCTAAATCCAAATCACTCAATTAAAATAATAATAATAATACATTTAATATATTGTGTGACTCCTAACGGCTCTCTCAGTTTTGCTCATTTTTCCATGATAAAAAATGATATCGTCATCATGATGTTGAACAACTGCAGCGGAGAACACGGGGTCTCTCGGGTATCTGGCGCTGTGCACACGGTGCAAACCAACTGGCGTCTGTCTGTTGTCAGCGCCGATCTGCACCCGGCCGCTCGTGAGCAAACCAAAGCGAACAGGCTATTGTAATATGCTGCGTTTACGTACCGTGTGCTATCGGAAATATCGGATTCAGCAGCGAGCCGTGTGCACAAGGCACGTGCGACGTCGCTTCCCCCCACAGAGGACAGAGAACATTATTGCGCATTTACATACAATAATTTTTTTTTATAATAATAGTTTATAGGTAGATGTAATAGAAAATACATTTTATTTGTATTCGCATTTCGAGGCACTCAAAGATACCTTAAAAGAAATTAAACACCAAAATCGCAGTATGCATAAAACAGCAGTCGGGAAACATCAGTGCTCAACAATAAAGAATCAAACAGAATAGACAAGCTTAAAAAAATGTGTTTTGTCAGTATGCGTGAGTACAATAAAACAGAACAAAATTAATCTCGGCTACCGTAATATCCTGGATGTTTCGCAGACTGTAAAGCGATAGCATGCTCTCTTCGACATAAACACTCATTTGGTTGCTTAGTCTTTTATATCTATTTGTTTATAAAGACGACCTGTGTTTACAATACTAAGGTTTTCTATGATGGGAGCGTGAAGGCAGCATTATTCACTCTGCAATCGACACAGTCACTGGAGTGTTTCTACATTAACATGTAGTTTCTAGTAAGTGTGTCTCACCCGGTAATGAGCTGACGCATTATAACATGTAGCCGATGTAAACCGCTACAAGGAGCGAGGAGCGAAACGAGCTTTAGAGATGAGTGTTACTCTTCTTAATGAAACAGCTGAAAATGGGAATTATGAGGGGAAAAATCAGTCATAATATAATAATACTGAAATTAGATTCAGTCCATCCATTTTCTTTCGTTTATCCAATTCAAGGTTGTGTGTGTGTGTGTGTGTGTGTGGGGGGGGGGGCGGTTG
>VUQG01032086.1:0-15282 GCA_015106755.1 Etia nguti | reverse complement strand
CAAGCACTTTTTCAGTAACTTATCTTTCTTGTAGAACTGTGCTCCAAATAAAGAACTTTGTGTTGGCAAGATTGTTAGTTAATCATTTACAAATCAATATTGTCTGTATGAACAGCAATTTCCCCCCCCAAAAAGTGCACATGTAAAACTGCGGTGTTAAGCGATGCGGTTGAAAAATCTGGGTGCGCCTAACTTTTGTGCTGGTGCGCCTAAGAAAAAAAGTTCGGCGCACCAGTGCAACCGTGGCAAAAAGTTAGTCTAGAGCCCTGATTGGTCATATCACTTGGGCTGGTGAGAGAGTAGAGATGAGTGAGATATTGAGAAGGGTGTCTGTCCTACATGAATCTGTTGTAAACCCTGTTTTACTTATACCTTTTACTTATTATCTTTCGTTACCACCACCCACAGAGGTTCCAATTATATTGCATTACATTCAGAGACATAACTACTTGTATAGGTGTGTCAATTTCAACAGAAATATGTCTTAAAAATACATCCCACCCACTAAAACATTACAAAATATGCTCAATAATTAAAGTGTTTAGAATATGAATATTCGATTAAAATCTGATTAAATTAAATTCAAATTTGATTAAAATCTGAAAAATTGCCTAGGAGAGGAGTGTAAATCTGTCTTTGTAGAATTGGCTTGCGAACACTCTGCCATCATTACCACACGGTTGCTGTTGAATTATTTCAGACCTAAATGGACTCCCATCGGGTCTAAGCGTTTGAGAGTTTTATTTTGAAGAAAAGCTACAACCATTAAGCTAGCTAATATATGTAATTAGCCTGCTGTTATTAAGTGTCATAAAACATATACAAAAAAATAATAAATAACTGAAATCCACACATTTAAAAAAAATAAAAATAAAATAAAAATAAAAAAATAAGAGGAGATAAAAGGATAAAAGGAGAGGAAGGTTAGAATGAAAAAAATGATGCCGGGATATAAAAGTGTAAGAGACAAGAAAACACTGGATGGTTCCAGATATAGGTTAAAAAGAGCAGGAGGACAGCAGCCTGAAGCCATGGAGTGGAGACTGATCCATGCAGTGTAACCATCACTCGTGATGAAACTTACTCAGCCTGCCTCTAGTGTCAGACCTACAGCGACGGGGTTCTACTCATCTGTGGCACAGGTGCCTCGCACATCTCCTTTCTGACGCATCTAATGTGAAATTCAGGAGCAAAAGGGTTAAATTGTGAACATGAATCATGTTGTGTCCTCTCCAACAGCCTGGTCAAAACATTATTTCAAACCATTACCACAGATCTCCAAAAACTTCTAAATATGAAGACAACTGTATGTAATTTAAACTTTATTAATTACCCCGAGACAAGGGCACTTATTCCAGATTGGATTCTGTTTGAGTTAATTACCTCCTCAAGCTCTTTTTGAGTCTCCTCTTCCATCCGCCTGATGTCCTCCATGGTCAAACCCACCCATTTGTCAATCCAACAGAACAACTGGCGGTGGAAGTTGGTGAAAATACGCTTTTCTTGCTGTGGAAAACAGACAGAAATTTAAATGAAAAAAATAATACTGATGATATAAAGACAGATTTTCCAAAATACAGAAGTGCTTTAGTCACCAACAGCAAGAAAGATTTGTTTCCTTCATGTCTTAATCACATTCATCACACTTGTGTAAAACACAAGCCACACTCATCTCTAGCATGCAAAGACAGGACATAAATTGTAAAGCTCATCATGACAATAAAAACACTAAAAGTTAAATGTTTTTTAACAGAAAAAAAGAAAGTAGTGTACCTCAGTGACCTTAAAATGCTTATAAAGACTATATTAGACTTCTCTAATCTGATGAGAGAGGAGAGCATACGTTACCCTGTGGATGAAGTTTTCCACTTTGGTCTGCAGACCCCACCATTTGAACTTGACAGTGACCAATTTGTATGCACACATGTAAGGACAATCTGCCTTCAGCTCACTCTGCAAAGAGCACACAGGGAAAAGCATCGATAAATAAACACAGGATTAGGATTAAGAAAGTAAAGGACAAACATGAGCAAGATTCTGTGTCCATGTCTGGTACCTTCCATTCAGGGCCTAAAGGTCCTCTGTCTGTTTTGGCTGAATGAAAAAGCGCAGGGTCTTCTTCTGGCTTATAGTCCTGCAGGAGAGCCAAAGACAAAGAAATCTTTAAATGTTGCAGAACATCAACTTGTCTGCTGGAGGAGCACAGAGAAGTCAGTCAGTAACTTCCCTCGTGAGTTTGTAATTGTCAGCACTGATTCAAGACCCCAGCATAATACTTTGAATACTGCAGATGCTACACAGACTACAGTCCAACGATGTTTCAGACCAAAGCAATATTTGGCGATTAAAAATCGGATATTCCTGAAATTACTTCTTTACTCTCTACCCAACTTTGATAGCTAGTTGTTCTGTTTGTGGCATTCCAAATGTGTTGTCAACAAAGAAGCTGCAGAGTCCCCTCTAGTGGACAAACTATGGAATATCAACACTCAGTATTAAAGGGTGCTGTTCCGGTCTCTTTTTTACAGTTTTAATTTTCACTTCTTGGTCATAAATGCAGACACAAATATATCAAATATAGGCCAATATAGGCCGCTATATCACCCTGCCAATATAATGACACTGACGAAGAGCAACAATCTCTCTGTTACATGCCCTAAATCTTGCCGTCTCAGTCACACTGAATCCAGCCCACCCTTTCAGCGGAGTTCAGGATGGCCTGTAACACGGAAGAAGAGCAAGAATGTATCTCTGTTACATGCCCTAAATCCTGAGCTCAAGGTTTACTGTGCTGTTTTAATCCATCAGCTTTGTTGGGAAAGTGTGGTGAATAGCTGGAGCAGATGGACATTTAGATTAAGCCTTGACCTCCACACTGATCCACTTAAGTCATTACTGTACAGGAGTCAGTATAAGAAACACTGGGACAATCGAGACCCACCTGAATGACAATGCCTTAATACCAACTTTAACATTTTCAACCTCAAGTACAATGACTTATGTTCTAACTGATGGCCCAATGGATTACTGAGCTGTTCCAAAAGACAGATTTATAGTTTATTTAATAACACAAACTATGAGGGAGTTCCTTTTAAGTCAGACGGTGACAAAATGTTGTTAATCCAGAGAAGCAAAAGACATAGATGATTGTCAGATAAAAGACAAATGAATATATTATGCAGAGAGAAAATAATAAAACCATCTGCTGGGATACTGTGATAGCAGTAATAGGAATTTTAACTGGAGCACTTTACATTCACAGATCTTTCTGAAAAAGGCTCTGTGCTGCACTACAGAGTCATTTACTGCCTTAACGGATTTGGTAAAAATTAGCTGCTGATATCCCTTATTCAAGCCCCAAGTGTCGAAGCTGATGGAGGCCACCATCTGAACGACTGTGACATTCACAGCAAACAGTGATGACACAAAAGACATTTGGTCAGAGAGCAAGCAGGGTGACAAATACTCACAAGGATGTGTGAATATAAAATTTGTCGATCAACTGCTCATTAAATTATCCATCAAAAGGTATCTTTTGTAATTACCCTATGCAAATTTATACTCAAATTGCCACCACCAGGGGATCTATTTAACTGATGCAATAGTTGAAATGTGGCCAGATGTGTAAAGCAGGATTTATAGTAGAATAGAAAGGGCACGTTCACTGTCGCTCTACTCCAGGGACTGCTCATCTGCCTGTGGTGAGCTGTTGTCAGATGGAAGCAGTTCTACAACTGGTTTGTAGGCCACTCTTGCTCGTGTTGTTGTTGATCCGTAAGCCAGCCGCAAAGGAGAAGCTATAGCATACAAAGAGCTGAAGTGAAACCAATTGTTAAAAATGATGAAAAGTGTCACTCCAACCTCTGTCCTTGCTTTTCATGCTTTATTATTTGAAGTTTTTTTTCCTCTGGTTCTCCTCTTCCTGGTGAACTATCACTCCCTGCTCTATTCCGGTCCACTTGCCAACATTCGTCTGTTGCATATGTCATCTGCTTCTAGCGATGCGCAGTAAGGATCTTGGAGCCCGTCTCCAATCGAAAAGTGTACGCAGACGGACACATTTGTGGGACTATGAACCCCACTTAATGCTGTTCTTAGCATCAACTGTTTCCTAAGAGGCTTTGACTTTTGCCCTTTCCGCCGCTGTATATAAGAATGTGCTCTTTTCTTCGTTAAATAAAGGACCATCATTTGGTTAAAAATTACTGGTATTGAAAGTATAGCTAAGTACTCCAAACTAACCATAGTAAGATTTACAATCACAGAAACACTAAAAGCGCACTTCACTAAATTCCAAAGTGAAAATTTGTAGCATATTAATAAATTCCTCACTGTATTTTCTTTGAGTCACTCCTTCACGTGTCTGACAAATGGCTGCTCCAGCACTGCTTACTCTGATTGCAGGCTTGGTGTAGGCTCAGACTGCATCACACTATGTTGTAATACGTAAATGTTGAGTGTCAAACAGCTGCATCTCTGTGACAGCTTTATGTTTGTAATGTGGTTGATAATATAGTATTCATTTAGCTGTGGTACAGCTGTCAAAATATTTATTGGTGTAACAAAATGTAATTTATACAAGTAAACTATCAGCAGAAAACGGATTGGCACAAAAAGTATAGCAATGTGTGAAAACAACCTGTTTATCTTTTCACCATCCAAAGTGCAATGTACAAAGCTCTGCATAGCTTTGAACATTATTTGACTCTTCTTCTGCACAAAATGAATCAAGCAAGCACTATTTACTCCAGTCAGACATGTTATCAGATAACAGGTGACAAAGCAAAAACAAGATATTTTTGGCACTTATTTTTCCAGTTGTTTTCAATGCTAGTGACAGAGTTTAGTGTGTATGCAAGAATGAATGTAAAACCATATGTTTGACTGTGTTTTTGCACTTTTGGACATTAAACTTGTCTTTAACGTGTGGTTTTATTCAATTTATTTATAAAGTGCCAATTCACAACAATGGCTGAAGGTCCACACATGAAAGCATCTCAATAGCCCCTGTGTAGGTTAAATTCCCATAGTCTCTCTATGGAGGTGGAGAGCAAATGGACATCAATGTGGAAAAAAGCAGCCTTAAGGCTGAAAACGGATTAATTCAAAACTTTGTGAATTAGAAATGGACCGGTATTGCTTTTCTACTCTAAAAGAACACTCAAAGAGGTTTTTTACAAGCCTCATTCACCCAATCACACACACATCCATAGAAGTAATTTTTATTCTTTAACCAAGCAATCTTCTAACATTCACACACAGCCACACTAAAATGGATACATACAGGCAAACTCTGAATTCAGCATTTTGCCCAAAGACACTTTGACATGCAGACTAGAGTAGCCAGGGAACGAGCCACTAACCTTCCAACCCACTTAAACTCCTGAGGCACAGCTGCTTTATTTGCATAAGCAACTGTATATACACAAAACCCCTACTTTTTAGAAATGTTTTGAAGCAAAAATACTGTCCCGTATTCAGGTCTATTAAACATTTTTTTTTTTTACTTCTTAAGGTGTGACTTATAGGAGGTCTTAATTAAACATCATCCATATCAAGACTCACCCCTGGGGCCACTTCTTCTTTGTTTGCAATATCTATGGGTACGACTTCGACAGTCCTCCACGTCTGCTCGTCCAGTTCATGGACCTGCATAAAGAAAATATAAAGCAGAAACATTTCAGCGCAAAACAGGGACAAAAAGAGGCGTTTGTTTTTCATTCAAATTTGTTGAGTTTAAATGAAACCACATGCAAATTCAGAACTGCCGGGTGAACTCTAACTTGGACCCTTCTATCATGCAAGTGTATGATAGAAAGATGCATCAACATAAGCCTGCCCAGCCTGCGTTTTGTACTTTCAAAAGGGAGCCATAAAAATCATGGATATTTCTCAGGTGTCTAAACATTTATTTCAACCAGCACTATCCAGCACTTCTCAGTATTATATAGATTTTTCCTTTCCCCTCTCATTTGACAGAATTTCAATGCACTGCTGGGATACACCCAGCATTCCTTCTCACTTACATTTTCTACTGTTCCCATGTCAGGTTTGTGCCAGGTCTCGATCTTAATCATGAAGTCATCCTTCATGTACTCATTCTGAAAAGCAGGAGACAAATAACATTCTTTATATGTTGAAGTGAAGCAATGACAGGCTGTCACTCAGAAGTCAGGTAGGTCCCCTACACTGACAGCTACAGCTGATCTTGGCTGGTACCAACAACACTATGAATGGAAGGTTGTGAGACGTAAAACCTGCAGCTAAATCCAATTAACCAATCAGACTAAAGCAACACTGGTGATGCTATACCACTCAGCTCTGGTCTATTTTTATTTTTATTAGTAACACTAGTTAGCTTGCTGGGAATCTAAAGCAATACTGGCGTCTGAACTTCAAACATCAAAAGGACAGAGAAACAAATATCAAGGAACAGAGACTGGATCAAATATTTGTGGTATACGTTGATGAGTGTCTGTTGCATTCATAAAGTAATATCTGTTTATTTTATGCAATGCAAACTGGCCTTATAAAAATTAAAGAAATATGTCAATGAAAATTGTAGATTATGTTTTATTTTAATGGATTTGAAGCAGGTAGTGGAAGATGTCACATCAAACGCAACTTTGTGGAAGTCTCCTGGCATAAAAATGAACTGTGATCATCTAACTTGGAGTTAGACCCATCCTGTCCTAAAGGACATGGAATAGCTAATGGATGGATTTTCTGGTGGGACTAGGCCTTACAAAAAAACAAAAAAATCCCAGAAAGAGGTAACGAGTAACTCACCGTCACAACTGCAGAGCAAAAAGGAAAAGAGAAAAAAAAAAAGAAAGAGCATCAGTATCAAATAATTAACAAAAAACTGTACATTTTTAGTATTATTTGAACAAAATTGTACAAGTGCATTTATAAAATGCCTATTTCTGTAGTGGCTAAGTGCACTATCAAAACTATTAAATAATAACAATTCAAAATTTCTTCTGTGCAAACAATTTATTTGCCAAGTATTTTGTAGTAAATAATAGAGGAATACAAGGCTCTTGTTCTATGGATCTCTCTAATTTCACTGTCTTGGACTGCAGCTGGTAGTCCCTCTTCTTCAGCCTCGATGAGTTTATCATAGCAGCGCATGAATCAGCCTTTCACATGCTGCAAGTTCTGGTTAGCGTGATTCTCCCACTTGCAGTGGATCTCTGAATCAAAAGAAGGTCTACTGTTGTCAGTTGCAGTCCAGGATGGTGGAAATACTGGGGAAAACATTTGAATCACAGAAAGGACTGCCACAATTGCAGCCTGGCTGGTAGGGAAACATGAGATAGGAAGGGCTGTGGGGTAACTGGTCACTACCATATACTAGTGAATCAATTGCATTTTTCTTCACAGACAAATTGCTCCCCATAATTTCATCATTAATGCTATTCAAATAACACAAGCACACTAATGAAAGGACACAAGTATGAACTGACTTCTTCTGCGTGTACTTACTAGTGCGACAGTATGGGTAGGCATTCCAAGCCTTTTCATGAAAAACTAATGCTCCTTCTGGTGCAATCATCTTCACGTAACCCGGGACTTTACTGTTATTAAAGAGAAAATTAGACAATCATTATACTTTCCAATTTGTGTCTTTTAAAGGCCATAAAACATAGAAACAGACTGTGCTCTTTAAAACGAGTTATTATCTAAAATATGTAATCAATTCTCATGCTGTACGTATCTAGAGCTCTTACCCAAACCCATTTCCTGTAATATCACAAAGACCATACAATAGGGTGGACAAAATAAGATAAAACACCTGACATAAAGCCTGAACTTTTATGCTCAAATCCCTTCAGTGATGAATGTAGATTATTTCACACAAAGTTTTGTACTCACAGGGATATGTGGTCACTACTATGAAGTACTAGGCAATATGTATGGAGGCATTACTTTAAAAGAATGTGTAGAATTGTGCTGGGAAATAAGGCTGGTTTTAAGAAATGACTGCTAAATAACAAACAACACTGTCTGTAAAATTGTTCAGATGAAGGACAATATTCAGATTTTTTCACTGTTAGTGCTTCAGAGTTTATGATCCTTACCTACTTGCCTCAGGTAAAGTTGCTGAACATAATGTAAGCACAAGAAATGTTGCTATATCTATATCAAGCACTAGGGTTGTGCCTAGTTCTGGCGAGTATAACTCATGGTTTTGGGGAAAAAAAAAAAAAAAACAGTCCCCTAAATGCGTCACATGCAGCAAGAAAGTAATTAACACTTAGACACTTAGTCTTAGACTATTATAGTGATAACAAATTGTAAAAGTTACAACTTTTTGACCAGCTCTCATGTTTTTCACACCCCTGTTAACACCTGTTTGAGGGTTAATAGCAGGTTTTAGGTTTAAAATAGAATTAGTTTAGGGGTACTGGTTTGGCACCTCTCTCCACACAGTGTAAAGCAGGCAGCAGTTAAACTGGATGAAACCGGGAACAGAGAAGAACTTTGCATATACAGAGCATGTCAATCAAACAAATCATCTTTATTGAGTGTTTAAGTAATTAGGTCAGACTAATTTTCTCTTATAGAGGGACCCTATAATTTCCCCTTCATTCCTCTTCAAAAGAAAATTAATTTCAAAGCCTTGCCTTTTTAGATGATATATTTTATGTGTGTACTGTCCCTTCTCTCCATCCTTCTCATAGGGTTCATTCTTCAGCACTTCAATGCCTTCTCCTCCCCCTGTCTCATTTTTGCTGGCCTCAGCCACAGAGTACAGTTGCCCTACTTGATACTGCAAGAAATGGGAACACAAAGAGAAGACAGAGTGGAAATCAACTTTGACTACAGTGAAAAATCCTTAGATTAACAGGAAGGATTGGGAAAGGCTTTGCGGGTCCTTGAAGCCTGTGCAGGTGCGTAAGTGCAAAGATGGAGTATCACTAACAGTAACTAGAAGCAACACATTAATGTACATTAATAAAGCTATGTTGGCTGCATGTTCATTTACAAGAGTCTAGCCGCATTTTAAACAGCATTTCAGTCACTGAGTTGTACACTTAAATAAAAGCTTTAAACACATTTTTAGAAGCCCATCAATAACATCTTTATATTTGTAGATTTTATTTATTTATTTTTTTAAACTTTGACCCTTTATTTGGACTTGCATGCCTAATGATGTCCTGCATCCTGACATTAATGATTATTTGACACAAAGTGCATCTCTTCCCAATACGAGCAGTAACAAACTACGGTAATAAAAAAGACCCAAATAGACTCATTATATAGAAAATCCTTCACTGTGTTGAGAAAAAACACAACAAAACAATTATTTTTTGTAGAAACCCAATAATAACCTCCACTAGAAATGAAGGTTATTACTAGGGCTAATGCATTATATTACTCGAAATTACAAAGAGCCTCAGGTTAAAAGAAAGACTAAACAGTAGTCTATTTTTGAGATTACACACACACACACACACACACACACACACACAAAAAGAGCATAAAACATGACTGCTAATAGACAACAGACAGAATGCAGTTCAAAAGGTTGGGCCTACATCCCAGTGTAGCTCTGCTCTCTGCAACACACAGCCTGTCCCAGTAATATCAGTAGTCTCTAACAAAGGCCTTTTTGTCTTAATATGAGGTTCAGACTAAAGCCAGCGTGGATGAACATTTTCTGTGTAGGACAAACACAACACTCTCTCTGTTTTATCAAAACATAACAATAACACAGTAAATTTAAATAATATGCCCATATATATTTTAAGAGAACATGTAGGCAATAATACTCACCTCTTCCACAGAGACTGGCAACACTACACGGCTGGATGGAGGATATCATAGGAAAAGAAGAGAGAAACAAATAGGTTAAAGACATTAAAAATATAAAAAAAAAGATAGAAACAAAATTAAAATAAAATATAAATAATATTATATTTTTAAAATAGAACCAAGCCGATCAAATGTTAAAGATTTAACACTGTTTTGGATGGGTGTAAGCAGACAGCTGCCACTGCCTATAAACTTTTATGAAATGGTTCAACATTCCTAAAATTTTGCTTCTTTAAAAACATTTTTTGTTATAAATGTTTACCAGTCTGAATGTTAAAACGTTAACTGAATATAGCATATGGCTGTAGCTGAACTCCAGTTATTAAGTAGCAATAGTTCTCTGATAAAATTATGAGCAAGAAGAAACGTTGTTTCGAAGAAGCAGGTCATCTGCTGGCAGAGCTTCGGAGGTGAGGGGTAACAGATGCACCTAGCGAATTTCAAAACCCTACATCGCCTTGTTCACATTTACAAGATTTTCAGAAAACTTGACTCTTGGTGACCTTAAGGTTGAGGTCACTGAGATTTGAACTCATACAAGATTTTTTGTAGCTACACCTATGGTATCAATTTAAAACTCCTACGTTGCTTTGTTCTCGAGAAACATGTACTAAAACAAGAAACAAGAATTGGGTGCACAAGTTTGAATTTATTTTGCATTTTCTCTAATCCACCCAGGATGAAAGAATACATACAGGCTCAAGTGAATGCATACACCCACACTAATACTTGGTTAAATGTCCCTTAGTAAATTGCACCTCGGCCAAATGCTTTTGGTAGCCATCAACAAGTTTCTGGCTGGATATCTGGCCACTTTTAGAAATGGTTTAATTTAAATTAGTTTGTTTCACCCAGCTTTTAGGCATAGTTCACAAGTTAGGCATGAGGTTGGAGCTTGGACAGTCCATTCCAGAAGCTTAATGGGCCATTTCTAAACAACTGCAGATTGCAGGATCATCAGTTTAACCTTCCTGTCGTTTGGATCAACTGTACATGAGTACAAGTTATTCAGATGTGTAACCACTTTCCCAAGTGGTTCAATTTAAATCAAAACTCTCCCAATTCTACAAATAAGAGTGATCAAATATTGAGCCAATTTTATGCTAGAAGCTTGTTAATGCCTACCAAAAGCATCTTTCAAGGTGCAGTTGGCTAAGGGACATTTAATAAAATACTGAATGTATTAGTAAAAACCCAAAATAATTTCAAACTTCTGCAACCAATTCCTTTTTTTAAAGCTAATAAAAGATACATTCTGTAAAATCATTTCATCTTAGATAAAGAAGAATTGAAAGAAATCATTAAAAACCCCAAATAGATACACAATATAATGTGTATCTATTAAGCTGTTGGTTGTACACTTTGTTTATCAGTGAATTGTAAATATATTTTAAATTTATTATCTGTAATGACATAATCAAAATAATTTGTATAACTAATCTAATCCCCCCTAAAATTGAAACTTAAATAGATACTTTTTAAAATCTAGATTTGACAAAAATGCTGGTTCAAGATGATTTGGTAGTAGTAGTTCTAGTGTTAACCTTAAACGTATTTAAGTAAGCGCTACTAGACCTGAACTATTATATGCATATTGCAGCTTAATTACAAAATGAAGGAAATCACCAAACAGACAGTAACACGTTCTTTCTTGCTTGGATCTTCATGTTGTCATTCATAAAAAATGCTCCTAGACTGGCAGATTGAGGACCTCACCCTTTACCTTAAATACACTGATTGATCAAGTGTGTGTTCTCTTGTGTTTCTAGCCAAGAGAATGTAGGGTAGGAGTAAAGAATATATTATCTCAATGAGTACTCAATGTCTACTGTAGTAGTTAAACACTACTGTGTGCTACACAATATTATACTTTAGAATATCTACATAATTTGCATAATACATGCAATTTACAAAGCCACAAAAAATTGTGTCACTGGCAATCATTAGAGGTGCCTTATTTGCTCATTTTCACCTGGTTTTTGTCAGTACATCAATGATCAATACATTACATCATATATTTACATCTTCGGCATTTAGTGTCAAAGAACAATCATAACCCCAAACTGTATTTACATTGACTAATACTCACTATGTTAAAAAAAATAATGGCTTGTGTAAGGCATACTTCAATTTCAGACATCACAGACAAATGCAGTACAAGGACTCTGATGCTCAGACACAACCTTTATTAAAGTTTGAATTATAAGCAGCTTTATTTGCTTCTCTTGCTACAACAAATAACAGTGTACATTTATACCTAAAATAATGAGTAAATGAATTGATTAGTTATAGAATGAATTACTAATATTCAGTTAAACATTCATGTAGAATCCCGTAAAATGTCAGGATTCTTAAATGTAATAATATGACTAAAAAATCAATTTCTACAGTGGTACAACAGGCATCTTTTCATCCCAAGCCAAATGGAAATTCATTTTACCATTTCTTCCCACCTTCTGAAAGCTCCGTATTCATATGCACATTGCCAATCCCCTAGCTATTGCTTTGAAATTTCAGCAAATTTTATGTGCTGATCATCTATATATTTCAGCTGCTTCTCCAGTGCAACTGTCTGGGAATCCAGCTGCTGATGATAGTCCTTGTTCTGCTAAGGAATAGAGGGCCTAACCAGATTCTAGAGCAAAGGAAGAACTGCTACATGTGCTGTTAAATCCAACATTGCAGATTTTTCACAAAGTCAATTGAAATAACTGCACCAAAGCTGCTTTATAAACAGTATTATTTAGCACCACAAATCCATTATACTAAATAAGTAATTATGCCTGACTCAAAAACATCATAATTAACGCTCATGATTAATGTATGCAATCAGCCACATGGCAGTGGGCTAAACCAGCCCAGTGTAACATATCAAAAAGTAAGGGTCAGCCTTACAGCATTAATATTAGTCATCTGTGACTCAATTCTATCAAGTCTAACATCAAAAGTACCAGACATTTACTAGTGGCAGTGGCTTATAGTTATTTGTTGCGTCACACCAAGTTTGCATGGGCTAAATGTTCAGTGTCATAAAAGGTTGAAAGACATTACAGCTGTAAAGTTTTCTTTTTTAACTAAATATCTTAACTTATTTAAAATTATTTATCCAACAACAAAAAGAAAAGAAGACACACACTACAATCAGTTTAGAATCTTATAATACGTGATTACCCAGTAACAACACAAGCTTATGTTTAGGGATTTTTTAAAATATTTTGAGATATAAGCCATTAGCGAAAGATTAATTTCAGTAACCAGAATACCTTTGTTTTTCCCTTCGTGAGACTACGTTAGTTGCTTTAACCAACCATTTTTAAAAGGTATTACTAGTCCTTGCGCTGATACTGAAGTACTGTATGGAATCGAACCCACATTCTGTGCTATCCCCTAACAACAGGTAGCCTCCCGTTATATGTAGGCTACACAGGTTAGCCACGCAGTGAATGCTAAATTTAATAAGAAAGAATGAAAACGTCGACTGTATAGTTTCAATACACCCGATTGATGGGCAGAAATATTAAGAATAATTGTGTAAACAATTACGCATCATTAATATAATATTCGTGTTAGCTGCCCAGTTTAAGAGGGCTAACTTTATACCGCTAGCGCAATAAACTAACAGCAAAGTAGTTAGTCCTTCCATAACCCCATGCTAGCTTGTAGGCTATAGCTGACGTATGGTACGGGGGAGTACAGACAATAAACCCTGCATAACTATTTCTTAACGATAAGCTCTTGTCTGCTTTAACAATGAGTTGTACTAGCAGCTGAGTGCGGACTTTTAAATAAACTCGGTTGTCAGGGAATTGTCATGCTAGCCGCTACAGCTAACTTAGCCAGCTAGCATAAATGGTAAATCCGACAGAAGGACCCTTAATCTGTCACTCACGGGACCAAAGCTTAACGTAACGGCATTTCAGAGATATAACATGCTGCTACATGGCTAGCTGCAGTCACGTTGGCAATACAGCAAACCGTCAAAGTAGTACTAACTCACTGAATGTGCAAAAGGCTTATGTGTGAGCGGTGCAGCCTTTTTATGTAACTCGTTTTCATTAAGAAGCTAATTATCCCCTCTGCATCTAAAACTCAGAAGCTAACTGTAGCTTGTACTAGCAACGCCTTAAAAAGACCGGTGGGTCCCGTTATCCACGTCCTGATCCAACCTGCTCAGAAGATGGCTTTTTACAGACTACAGGAGCGTAAAATACAGCGAACGACAACGCTGAATGAAACACACATCCGTACTTCTCAATAATCAAATGTGGGACCGATTGGAATACCACACTAAACGCAATAAAAAAAAACATTTTTTGAAAACATTTTCACACTCACTATTCCTTGATGAGCACCATCTTCGTCACCCGGGCTGCGGCTGCGCAGTGGTAATCGACACCCGATCAACAAGTCAGTTCCGCCCTCCAGGATAAATCTGATTGGCTGAAACATCCACACCATTGTTCATGTAATACTGTAGCTCTGTATTCCATTAAACACTGTATTACTGTACTTGTCACATACTACTATGACTGATACGTTCATTGATATTTATTATACACGTTTGTATTTACATTTAGAACTGTGATGCTTGTGCAGTACTTGATCAAAATCCTTGTTTATTGTTAAAAAAAAATGTAAATACAACTCACTATTTGCCAAGTTTTAACAAACTTAATTAACAAACCACTGTTCGCTCTCAGGATATTTAGTGGACAATTTATTTCCCCATGAACTAAACTTTAAAACCTAATTTTGATAGGTTTTACCAAAATTAGGTTTGGTAGATTTTGGTCCAGCTACCAAAATGGACATTTTGTACAAAATTAATAACACAATTTCTAAAAAGCTTGATGTAGAAAAATACTAACTGCCTTGGCTTGCACAGCACTTGCACCGATTTCACTTTGGTGGAATTTCAGAATCAGAATCAGAATCAGAATCGTGTTTATTGGCCGTGTATATGCACAGACACATACAAGGAATTTGGTTCCTAGATGGTGACTCTCAAGCACAGCATTGTATATCTCAACAACGTAAGCAGCACAATTCACCCACACACACACACACACACACACACACACACACACACATGGATATATACAGCTACACATGCATACACATACATACACAAACCTACACAAGCTGTGTAAACCAACCATAAAAATGGATACGAACCATCCCGAGACGACAGCCTGATGTTCAGCAGCTGATCCCTTGAGAAAGCGATGCGGTCCGAGTGACCAAAAGCGCAGAAAACAAACAAAAACAAGAAAAGTGCTAGAGAGCGCAGTACCGAGGCTGCCATCCGCGGCACCATCTTGAGTTTTGAGAAGAGAGATTTACATGATATATTTTAATAAATACCTATATTTTAATGCTCATGCTTTTCTATAGGTAAAATCTTAAATTCAAGACTTTTACACTGTGATATTGCTAGTTTTTAAAAATAAGAAATCTTAT
>VUQG01032084.1:0-14456 GCA_015106755.1 Etia nguti | reverse complement strand
CAGCACCTGAAACTACGGATACTGGATGCCTGTGCTGGCATTTCTCCTGCGGTGTTGCTATCAGTGTGTGAAGAGTGGGAGAAGAGGGTTGCATTGACAATCCAACACAATGGGCAGCACATTGAACACATTTTATAAGTGATCAGAAACTTGTAAATAACTCATAAAAGAATAAAGTTACGTTGAAACCAAGCACACCATTGTTTTTCTTGTGACATTACCAATAAGTTTGATGTGTCACATGGCCCTCTTCCTATTGAAAAAAACAAAAGTTGTATCCAAGATGGCCGACTTCTAAATGGCCACCATGGTCACCACCCATCTTGAGGAGTTTTCCCCCCTCACATATACTAATGTGCCACAAACAGGACTTTAATATCACCAACCATTCCCATGTTATTACGGTGTATCCATATAAATGGCCCACCCTGTATAAAGCCTTTTAGCTGTTGAGGGTAGAAGTTTGTTAAATTTGGGTTAGGTTTACTAATTACGAAGTACTGCGCAGAAGTCTTGAGAGATTCCTTATTTCTTTTTATTTCGAAAATGGGGAAGTGGTGGCAGCAATTTAGTGAAACGTCTGCAAATATGCGCGTAAATACACTTTAAAAGGTGAAAAGTTTGTTCAATTCTAACCAGATTGAAAACAAGTATTTGGTTTTACCGCCTTTACTCTTCAACATAGTCTGAGCTCGTAGGCAAGCTTTCTTGTCATTTGTAAATAGTGTTAAGGTCCAGGTTCTGGGAAGACAAAGCCATTTCTATTAATGTGCCATTGTGTGTTGTTTTCCTATCCAGGTGTGCTTTTATTGCATTGTCATACTGAAAAATGAAGACTCTGCCAAAAACATTTTCCAAATGGTTTTCCATGGTGGATGAAAATCTGCCTGTATGTTTCTGTTTTCATAAACAGCTACTGGCTGAAGTGCAGCCCCAAACCATGACAAAACCCTCCGCCGTGTTTTACAAATGGTTGTAGATACTCACTGTTCTACCGTGTACCCTGCCTCTCGCCCTAGCTGGGATAGGCTCCAGCTCTAATCTCAGCCTTTTCACCCAGTTTCACTTCATTAAGAATGCAAGAAAAAAAAGTTAAAATTTCAAATTTCTTCCTTGCTCAGTTGCATAGATAAAATACTAGTTTGCCCTCCCCTTTTTAATAAATCAGTAAGTGGTTTAACAAGCAAGTCTCCTGAAAATTCTCAGATACAATGTGTAGACTGAGAAAGCAGTGACTGTCCAAAGAAGAACTTTGAGATATCATCAAATATACTAGAGAACTCTTCCTCAAGAACATTTCAAAAATGTTAAAGTCTGGCTCCTTGGAAGCAAAATATTAAGAATTAGGGGTGACACAAGACTTGCACAGTACTGTACAGAGAATTGTATTACCACAAGCAATTAAGGACTTTATTTTACAATGCTTCGACCTTCAGCAGTCATAACAATGTAAACCATGGTGAAAATGCATGCAGATAATTAACAGCATGCTGGTCTTGATTGCTCTGTATTTCACATAAGTGGTTAAGGCAAGCATTAGTTTAATCACTATGTTTAAAAGTGTAATGTTCTTTGTAAACAATGGCTAGATAAAGATGGATGAATAAAAATATGTGGACAGCAGTGTAATTAGCAGCGCATAATGTCAATGTGTAAATGCACGTTTTCACTGCTGCCGCACTGTCAGGGTAGCCTGCTGTACCTGAGATTATCCCTCTTTGAGCAACGTGAGATGGGATGTGGGAAATTTTGTTGACAAATCTTTAAAATACTGATATATAAGAATGGAAATAATGTTTAGTTGCAGAGCTACTGGTTACAATGGTTATTTTACTCTTTTACTTGTAGCAATTATTCAGGTGTTGTACAGCAGAGGGCAGTAAGACATCATAAATGGTGCTCAGTTTCTTTCCATACAAAGCTGATTATTATTCCACAACTATTTGTCAGAAACAAACTCTTTATCTTTGAGAATAATTTTTAAAACTATTTTGATGTTTTTTGGTTTTGTTTTTTGGGTTTTTTTTTTTAACTTTGCTGCCATTTACATGATAAACAGGTAGGATTAACAAAAAATTTAATAAGCTTTTCAGTTTGTGTGGCAGCAGATGAAGTGTTGGAGAGTGTTGTGACATTAGCTGCCCAAAGCAATTTACATAATAATATTTAATAAGCACGGCTGAAGGGCGAACAGCTGCTGGACATGACCTCTTTAACCTACTGCATTTACCATGTGTCACAAAAATCTAATTACCATTATTACAGTGAAATGGTTACTCAGTCATTTCACACTTTACATGATGCACTATATATCTATGCGTGCATCACTTACATTGTGCAGTGATTTAATCCCTTATAGATTGTAATTGTAATTTCAGTTATCTGCAAACAGCCAATTGTGACTATTCAAAGCATGTTTGCTGTTAAACATACTGGATGATTTTTTTTTTTTTTTTTTTTTTGGATGATTTTTTTTTTTTATTTTTTTTTTGTAGCCACTAGAAGGTCTGATCAGTTGTAACATCTTGCCGCATAAATTTACATATTCATTAGGAAAGTCATTTTCTTTAAGCTAATGTAGACGCTAACAGCTTTACAGGATTTGGGGCACACATTCAAACCTACAACATTACTTTAATCTGTTAATTCATTGTAAGGAATACCAAATTGTTGCTATTTGAAATATTCCAGTAAACCTTTTTAGCCAGCAGTAATGCCATTTTTGCATTTCATTGCAATAAATCCATGTGTCCAGTCTTCTCCACTGGAAGTTGCTTTTTATACCAGAGAAATGCAAACAAGCTAAGCATTTTTTGCCTCTCCAGACCTATTATTAGTGAGTACCTACATAAGCCACTAAGGACAAGGGCACAAATTGCTTCATATTAAATGTAGAACTCTGATGTTGCATAATAGTGTCAAACATAATTGTGTTTCCCTGATAGCAGTCTCAGTGGCCTTGGTGGAAACGACTTTCATAATTATCAAAAGGAGAGATTCTACTTGCGTCATTGTAAATAGTTTTATAAGTGGAAACTGAAGACAGGTTGTTCCCTAGATTGTCAGACTTGTTAAGTAAGGTGATGGGATATCAGAAAACTAAAGCAGACAAACCTTCTCACATTCCTCTACTTTCATGATAACTGGTGAGTAAAATTTGAAGTGAAAAGAGGGAACGCAGAAAACCCAACGTTAAGAAATAAAAATCTCTCTGGGATTTTCTTAAAGGTCATTTCTCTAGGTGTGGAAAACATTCAGACTTTGACAGGTTTACGATAGCAGCTTTTCGTCTCTCCTGGCCCTTGTCTCTCCTGGTTTGACTCCAGGTCACAATGAAGGTTTCTGAGGCGTACACTTTATGCACCTGGGCTCTCAGACACGACAGCATCCATCAAGAGAGCCCAAACAAGTTATTTTGTTAATCTCTGTAATAAATGGGGACATGATCTTGTTTGTGTTGTTAATTCAGGGAAGTTTAGAGATTTTTGCTGGAGTGCGTCTGTGTCTGTTGCAGAGAAATTGACAAACTGTTTCTAGGTAAATGGTAAAGATTCTCTCTGTGGGGAGAAAATGAGTCAGCTCTGCTTGCCACGAAACGTGATCATGAATCAAGTGGGTGACTTTACAAGTGGTTCAGCATGCGTCAGTTTTACTAGTCGTGTTTTGTCAGTAGCACTGATATTCTCTGTGTGTGTCCAAAATTAAGTAAGTTAAAAGTTAAAAGTAAAGATTCCTTTTTTAAGTATTTTACAGAAGTGGAAAATAATAAATAACCATTCAGTTTGTTATCATAAATTCATAAAAGTTACACATATGCATTTCCCAATAACAGGAATGTAATAATCTTAAACAAAAGAGTGTCTGCAGTCTAATAAAGATCACAGGAATACCAAATGCATGCATTTATAAGAGCTCGTGTTGTTATGTATAGGGTGATGCAGCCATGCTTCCCAGCTGGAGTTTTATAGCCTAGGAGGAAAACATAAATCTGTAAGAGTCTCCAATTTCCTGGTATCACAAATGTCATTTCACAGCACAGCAGGAAAACAAGAAAGTGGACCAAAACATGGCCTTGTTGTGTCACTGCCAATGGAAAAGTTGTGAGATTGTGAGATTCAGGGGTCAGAAAACCTTCCACTGAAAGGCTCCAAACCTGCAAGGTGCTTCCACGTGTATTTTTGAAATGCACATCTAATATAAGTAGGGAATTCAGGGTATTTTTTTTTTTACAGAATTTGTTTCTACATTATAACATTAGAATTTGTGCATATGTGTATGTGTGTAAAACAGATTCACCAAAGCAAAGTGCTCTTGAGGATTTTGCTTCAGGGACGGTTAGCATACTCTGAATATGAAGGAACTTGCTTGCTCACTCTACTTGAGCTGCTAGTTTACCAGCAGCGCCAGCCCCTCGGCAACTGGTTTGGCACAAAGAAACCATAAGCCCTGCACAGCTGACACAGTTGGCACAGTCACACACACTGCTAGCTGAATTGGCACAGTTGGTTATTCCCAGGACTCGAGCAGCAGAACAGAATATCACCTTCACATTTTTTATTTTTAAAACAGGAACAACAGTTCATGCTTTACTGAATATTTACTAGTCTTTCTACAAGAACAACATGTCATTTATGTCCCTGGATATTATTATAAAAACCTGAGCAGAAAAACATTAATTGCAGCCATTAAACACTGGGAGCTAGAGGCTCACCAAGAGCTCTGAAGCTCAGTCAGAGTAATTTTATTCTAGGTATTAAGTACACTTGACACTCATTAAGGTTTGAAAGTGGGACAGTGGACAGAAGGAGCTCTGGCTGAGTGCTTTTATTTTTTCCACAGTGCAACATGTTTTGTCATTGAACAGATGAGTAGTGTGCAAGAATAAAGCCTGGCAGATACAGGCAGGGTGAAAAATACAAGTTCATAATTAGAGCCAAGGGAGAATGCAAAAAGCTTAAAATGTATTGACATGAAATGCAAAATGTTCTTTAAAGCACCCTGCAATCATTTGGAAGTCGTCATACATAAAATTGCATTTTTAAGCCCACTTTAAAAGATTTATGAAGCCCTTTTCTGTTTTCATTAGTCTGTTAAAGTGGCAGCACTTTAATGACCTATGTCACTCAAACATAGGTCACTTTTAAATGAAAGTTTTTACACAAAGAGGGGCAGCATTGACTCTGGTTAAGTGTAACAACACTCTAAGGTCTTGCCATGGTTGCCACTAAAAATACTGGCCCCGCCCTTCACTCAGGTTCACACACACAGAGATATCTCTTTTCTGCAATAAGTATGACAATAATGCTTCATGAACAAACGTTTCAGTCGTGTTACAAATTAGAAACCGAGTTGAACTGATCTGAGAGACATGCACAGCTATTATCTTGTGGCTGTCTGTCAATGTGATGTCTTGCAGACCTATGGCATTTTGTTAAGTTAAATATACATGTTAATTTGCAAGTGAGATTGCTGTTAGCTTGGTGGAAAAATACTATAAAACATAACAAAAGCACTCCATAGAATCTCAAAGCATAAAACATGGATGACCATTAGTGGAAGATTGGTAAAAACTGCTGAGGCATTTCTGAGTGCTGCCAATCTTTCCACTTCAGCTCCCATTAACTGATATGTCTTCTTTTGTGCTATGCCTCTGTACCTCTGTGTGTAATTATCAGTGCTTTTCATTTAACCAACACTAAATTCATATCTCAGTAAGTCTAAGGACCCAGGGGAGTGCCTGCCTTGACACTGCACTATGATCAATAAGAAGCCAGACAAAGGGAGACAGCATGAGACGCTCTTTTGAGTCTTGGGCACTCTTTAATTTATATCTGCGGATATATTGTACATGTTTCTCACAAAGAAATAATGAAAGAATAACAGGAAGGTCATTTGCTAAAGCAGCTTTTGTAAACTCTAACATACTTGTATCCTTTACTTTGACTGATCATAGATTTGTTGAAGTAATAATGTGGGACTGATCATTAAGTGTGGAGTCAAGCTTAAGACATCAATTAACCTACAACAACTATTTCATGTTATTGGTGTTTAAAAAAAAACAAACTGTGCAGATACACTGCTTTGTACTCAGACTCCACAGTCATATGATAAATAAAATGCACCCTCTATTTAAGGTTTTATGTATCAGAACATGAAAAAGTACCTGTTTTTTTCTGTAGGACTTAAAATTAGGTAAATGCAACTTCAGGTGAACAACAAAACATGACATATTAGTGACATATTACAACATGTCATTAAAAATCTTGCAAAATGTAGAAGCAGTGAAAATTTAAATACACCCTTTTTGCTTCCATAGGGTTTAAGAGGATAAGTACCAGCCAGGTGCTGCTAATCAAATTTATGTGATTAATTGTTCATCAGTAAGTGTGAAGCACCTCTATAAAAGACAAGGCTTTGGTAGTTTTGCTAGTCTGGAGCATTCAGGTGTGTGTTAGCACAATGTCAAGGAAGCAAGGCATCAGCGATGAACTTAAAGACGTGACTGTGGCTGCCCATCAATATGGGCAAGGCTATATAGCCATTTCTAAACAATTTGAAGTCCATCATTCTACAGTGATAAAGATTATTCACAAGTAAAAAAAATATTAAGACAGCTGCCAATTTTACCAGCAAATTTATCCTCAGATTGTCCAATACTCAACAGCTACATCTCACACTCTACACGCCTCAGTTAGCATGATAGATGTTAAAGTTCATGACAGTACAGTACTGAAAAAGTATGGCTTATTTTGAAGGGTTGCCAAGAGAAAGCCTCTTATCTTTTAAAAGAACGTGGCAGCACGGCTTAGGTTTGCAAAGCTGCACAAACCACAAGACTTCCAGAGCAATTTAATTTGGACAGATGAGGCCAAAGTGGAGATGTCTGGCCATAACAGACTATTTTTTTAACCCAACCTAATACATCTGATGAAAACCAAACACAGCATATTAGAACAAACACCGTCAAACATGGTGGTGGAGGGGTGACAACCTGGGCATCCTGCAGTCATTGAGTCAACTATGAACTCTCTGTATACCAAAGTATTCTAGAGTCAGATGTGAGGTCATCTGTCCAACAGCTAAAGTTTCGCTGGAGTTGGGTTGTGCAACAGATTTCAAGCACAGCAGTAAATCTATGAAAGAATGACTGAACTAAAGAATTAAGGTGATGCAAAAGCCAAGTCAAAGTCCAGACTTCAACATGATTTAAATGGCGTAGAGAGATTTTGTGAGAGCTTGCATTAATGAATGCCTGCAAAACTCAAATAAAATGAAGCAAAAAAACAAGAAAGAAAAAAAATGAGTGGGACAAAATTCTCCACAGTAATGTAAGAGACTGGTAAAGTTAAACAGACAATGATTACTTTAGCTTACTGCTACAAAAAGCGGTTCGTCAACTTGTTGAATCATGGAGTGTACTGAGTTTTTCCACACACTGGTTCTGCATTTTGGCTCCATTTTTGTTAAATAAATAAAGACATGGTGTAATATATCATATGTTCTTGGTCATTTGAGGTTATATTTAATTAATTTTAGAACCTGGTAAGGACCAGATGATGTAAACATTATTTAAAAAAGAGGTGTACTTTAGTTTTCACATGACTGATCTATCTTATCTAGAAGAGAACATCAGAATCAACACAAACAAATAAATAGATTCATTTCATTGACAGTGTTACTGAAAAACCAATACGCCTACCTTTCTGGGTGAAAACAGGAAAATGCTTTTGCATTAATTAATTCTCATGCTAATACTCTAATGAATGGGAAGCTACGAGTTAGCTATGGCATTACTAATTGAAATGTTTCACTTTGTAATATCACAAAAACCGTATCTGAGCTATCTCACGGTCTTCTCTCCAGTGACAAAAGCTGGGTCTCCTTTTTCAATCAGCTTTCCACTGTTTGTTCTTGCTTCTTCAAGTGTGTTCATTATGTAGACGCAGTCCTTTCATCAAGACATCGCGAGAGATATGCGTCTGTTGTTTTGATAATATTTTGTTTGAAGTGGTGTCTCTAAGGCTAATGAATGTTTTCTCTCTTTGCTAATCAATTAAATCAGTCAGATTCTCCATGGAGCAGAAGGTTCAACATCATTGGGACTTTTGGATTGAAAAAATAATAATCCTTTATCATTCCTAACTGTACTCGCAGCAGGAACAAGCCACTACGGACTTCTTTCTTAAATCACAGCAAAATCCACACAGTCATTTAGTGTCACCACATTACGTCTGGATCACATCAAAGCCGAACTGGATGCTTGAATAAATAACAGTAGATGTGTTTACAGCACAGTGGTGAAAATTAGTTCTTTGTAACACGACCAATTAGCCTGTTCCAAGCAAGTCAAACGATGGCTTGTTTTCACAGTCAGTTTGAACCCCATGGCGCGACCACAGCATGCAATATGGATCGATATCATTTTTTAAGATGCCAGTTTTTAGAAAGTGAAGCTGCTAAAAGTTCAAATATTGTCACCTGCAGAGACCTCAAGAAAAAAAAGTCCCTTTGAAGGAGAAGCCTGTTCACAGAGCTTCTGCACAGCCTGACAGGCCTTTTTTGTACAAAAAACCCAGAAAAAGAACAAAAACCAAACACTTCTGGCAGATGCACAGTGAGACAAATGTGTTGTACTAAACAGTAAGTACAGATGAGATATAATTTGTACTGGTTTCTATGACAACAACAGGATATTCATATACAGTGTATAGCTTAGAACTGGCTTGACTTGTGGGAGCACTGCAATCCTGGCATTATTTCAGTCCGCAATCCACCTTCACTTTGTCACTGTAATTAGTCTTTTGATGAAGCAAGCAATTAAGACAGTGAGAAAGGAAATCTGTTCTGTTTCAATTTCCTTTCTCATCTGTAATTCCTCTGGCTCACAGTCCCAGAGCACACAGCGGAGTTGGCAAAACAACTTCTAGTATTTGAACAGCTCAAACATAAAGGATTCACTGCAACACAGTGTTTTTTTTAACGTACTTTACACAGCCCAACTGTGGTTTGACTTTCACTTAAAAAGTAGCAAAAAGTACTTTCACAATAAAAGGTAATTTATTCCATAAGCTTATGACAAGACTAAAATTATAGCTTGGCCAGCACTTGTGCGGGGATTTGAGCAAAATGCTAATGTCTCCTGAGAACACTCAGAAGAAAACAGGAGGCAATAACCAATCACGTGAGAGACACAGACACAATAAAGTAGACTCGTGTGGCTGAGATTGTTTGGTACACATGTGGCTTTGGAAAGCCAAACCTTTCGCTCGCTCTATTATGTATTCATTTTAGTGTTTTTATTGTATGGTGGCTCTAGAGGTGGCGTTGTATTTTCTTTTATTATTATTATTATTGATTTAATGATTCTCCCATAACTCTTCCTGTAGTGAAGCTGAAAAAAGATGATTGCCAACAAATCTGTAACAGTGTCCTGTTTGTTTACCGAGTGCTAGCTGCCACTTACTTTAGAATTAATATACTATCAGGTATTTCAGCCCTTTTTTTCTTGCCATTTTATTTGTCGTTTCAGAATTGATTAAATCTAGCCTCTCACTGTCTGTAGTGGTGGGCTGAGTGTTCGCCGTTTCCTGATGGTGATATGGTTTGCTGTGCCACATTTTATTAGTGTGGTGTCTTGATGTATTTCTCTTATGATTGGGTGACTAGCTTCCCCGTCTGTAGTACGACATTCTACCGCTTTACCTTTCCTCTCTTTCTTAGACTCATTTAATCAATAGTCAATTCTGGCTGATAACCCACAGAGTCTGCTATGGCCTCATTAATGAAGTGCCCATGGTAACATGGGGCATACTGACAAGCTACCATATTCACCATCTTAGTTAATGATGCTAGAATGAAAAGCCTAATGAACAACTGAGGTTGACCACTGCCAGTCCTTAAGTCACGCTGGTAGAATTACATTAATATGAAATTTTACCATCAAAACATGGAAAATAGAAAAGGTGCTCCTTTTTAACATCTAAGAGTAAGTTTGTTTTTTTGTTTGTTTCTTGGAATGCTGGAAACATTGCTCCGATTCTATTTTGGTCCATATATACATGCTGGCATCACATATTTGCTGCAGATTCGTTGGCATACATGAAGCTTACCTCCACCACATTCCAAACATGCTCTATTGAATGAAGACCTGGTGACTGTGGAGGACTTTAGAATACAGTGAACATGGTCACATTCAAGAAACCAGTTTGAGATGATTTGAGCTTTAAGACGTGATGTGTTACCTTGCTGAAAGCAGTCGTCAGAAAATGGGTACACGGTGGTCGTAAAGGGACGCGCATGTTCAGCAACAATACTCATGTGGTATTAGAGAGGGTTGCGGGAAAATCCAAGTAGAGCAGCAGTTTCTAGACTGTTCACGCTTTTTATTTGAAGTCAAAAGTCAGAACTTCAGAGTACAGTAATGTCTCCTCAAGACAGACTTCCAATTTGGAAAGTTAGAGCAGTCACACCAACCCCAACTTCACAATCCAAGATGGCGCCAGTCCATGTAAACAGTAGTAAAACTCTAAAACTTGTAATCTGTAAAGCCATTGTTAAATATTTGTGACTTGCTAAATAAGCCACATTTAGAACACTGGCCAAGCTCTATCCGTGAACATGCTGCAGTGTTGATTTTGAGTGCAAAAACACAACTATTACTGGTGATGCATGAATAGTTCTACTATGCTCAAGAGCAAAGAGAAATCTACCTTGCCACATTCAAAGTCACTTAAAACACATTTCTTCCCAATTTTTGACACCAGTCCTGCTTCTTTATGTTCAGCAGCTCAGCTACACCAATTAAATGAGAACTTGCTAGCTACCGAGCTTGCTAGCTTGTAGAACAAGCTAACACTGGCCCCAAATGTGTCTGATAACATTTCAACAGTGAACAAAACGTAAATTTCCTACTAAACACTTTTCACCTTTAATAGTGATTTTCCTCTTGTTATATATGATGCCTCATTTTCAGAAGAGTTTAGAGTTGTGCACAAAGAGAGACAAGAGGGACAAATTCAATGCACCAACATCCAATTCAGTCTCATCCAATGTGGTGCTGTCAAATATTACATATTAAGTAAAGCCCCCATGGCTGATATGCTGAAATTGTTGTGAATAAATTGGCTGTCAATTCATTACTTCCTGCTGGTAAAAACTCTGAGCAGAGTGGACTGACAATGACAAGTAATGTGATAAAAATACGTCCAACTGTGTGTAGCAGAACTTCTTATGATACCAAATATCAGTCACGGGAGACATTTTGGAATCACGTGTACTCCAACTGATCGGACTTCTTTTGGATTTTGTATGATTTTGTATGCTTTCTGTCTTTAAAGTTGTATATTGGTTGCGTCAAAGCACTTCTTCCATTACCAGCTTCAGTCAGTCGCACAGTGCGGATACAGTTCAAATTCACCAGTCTGTGCAAAACAGGTTCCAGCAAATATATACGCTCCAACGATCAAGAGTCAAGGTGTGAATGTGAGTTTAACATTTCACCTTATATGCACCTCATTTCTTCTGAGGCCATTGCTGTAATTGATCTTCTCCACTGAGCAAGGACTAATGAGGCAGGATCACAGCAGCATGCAAACAATGCGCAATATAATTTATACTGTAAAAAATGGATACTGAATGCTTGTTTTTGTACTTCAGCAGAAGACTAATAAGTTGGTGCGTCCCCTTGTTTTTAAATTGAATGAGTCCTGATTGATTTAAGTTGCTTGTCAAGGGTGAACGCTAAAAAGATTATTGTGTTTTTACTACAATGTTGCTGAATTCTACAAAGAAATGTCTAACGCTGGATATCGTTAGTCTCAAACTGACTTTTAATAATTCAGAAAATCATTGCATTTCCTTGTAGACCACTTTGTAAAATGTCACACTACTCTAGTCCTCATGTTCTAGGTGGAAATCCGTCCTGTTTTTTGGGGGGGGTGGGTTTGTGTGTGTGTGTGTGTCACTTCATAGAGATCCATGCTGTTGCCATGGAAACACTCACATAAAACAAAACCTAGAGGTATTTCTGAATGTTAATCCGTGCTACACCAAGAGCACAATCCAACATTGACCAAACTCAGCTGTTATCACTGGCTGTTGTTTTGACCTTCATTTTTTAAATATGGATGCAGCCTGGATGTAGTTTTTTGAGTGTGTGTGTGTGTGTGTGTGTGTTGTCCACAGGTGTAGAAATGATGATGTGTCCAGGCGTTTGGTCCAGCCTGGTTTCATGTAGTTCCTTGATGGATGGTGGATGACAGCAGTGAAAACAGGCTCTCAGAGATTGTGTTTGGAACAGGAAGAGGTGGAAATGTGTCAGTCTGATGCTCCTGGGATAGAATCTGAATGTTATTTGATTCACTGCAAGCAGCACATTGAGGGCAGACCCACGTCAGATCCTGCTGATTTTCTACTCCATATGGCGTAGAAATGGCGATACCCAAAATCTTGAATAGTCTAATCGGGTTTGCATTTTAATTAGCGTGTAAATACACAATGTGAAATTCAGCCCCCAAATAAAAGTGCTAAGTTGTTTGGCCTCATTGTAACATGTAGTGGTAATCCATCCTCCCTCTGACATGTGCTGTAGTTTGTTTATAAAAGGTGGCAGAGGCAGTGGGTAATGCTGAGTGCACACTTGTCAGTTTGATAGATGGGTGGGTGGCTAGAGGAACAATTGATCGGGTGAAAAAGAACAAGAGGAAGCATGAGGAGCCCATATCTACATTTGGACATTACATCCTCAATATAACCAATAAAACGCCACAAAATCAAACAAACAAAATACCCCCAAAAAACGAAACTATTAATAAAAATTTAAATTATTTTATCAGATAAACAAACACTAAAAATTTTATTGATGTGCAGATGTTTCATTCTGTAGTATCACAGACACAATATGTCATTAAGAGGCTTTTTATTTAGCAGACTGTATTGGCTGTGACTAAATGAATCATAGCTCGCCATGAGTAATAAGCGACATTGGTCATGAGTGCCCGTTCCCTGCAGCATGAGTCATTCTGGTCCCCCGTTTCATTTTGAATGAATCAGATCAACTCGACCCTTTACTGTCCCTCAAAGCATTAATTTTACACCTGACATGAATCAGATTCTATGTACGGTTTTTATTGTTTGTTTGCTTTGATATCCATTAGCAGTTGTCTAGTAATGTTAATATAAAAACATGCATAGTGATATGGAAGCACTCACACCCAAGTCTCACTACTGGCTATGAATGCATACAGTAAAACATTACACAGAACTACAGAAGCCTGACACAGACAATCTCTAAAAACTATGGTGCTGTGCAAAAGTCTTGAGCCACCTCTCATTTCTTTATATTTTGCTAGGAAAATTTGACATAGGTTTATTGAAACAGTTTGTACAATTCTAACGACCTTGCAAGTCAATATTTTGTATGACAACCCTCCTTTATTCTTCAACACAGCCTGAACTCTCTTAGACAGCTTTCTTGTAATTTATTTAAGAGGTTTTCAGGAGTGATTCTCCAGACTTATTGAAGTATATCCAAAGCTATTATTTGTAAGTTGGCTGCTTTTTATTCTGTCCTATGTCAAGATGATCCCACATCTTCTTGCTTCTATAATGTTAAGGTCTGGAGCGCTGGGGAAGCTAGTCCCTAACTGATAGTGTTCCATTGTGGGGGGGGGGGGGGTTCTATCCAGGTATGCTTTTACTGAATTGGCAGTGTGTTTGGGATCATTGTTGCGCTGAAAAATTAAGACAGGGATCAATTCTGACAAGATCCCCAACAGCACTGGCTGAATGCAGTCCCAAACAATGACAGAGCCTCCACCGTGTTTTACAGATGGTTGTAGATACTCACTGTTGTACCTCTCTCCTGATATCCTCTGTACATATTAATGATGATGTGAACCAAAATTTTTAGGTTTAGATTCATAACGCTTTTCTCCCGTTTACCTTCCTTAAGAGGTTTTTGACAGCCACCCTTCGACTGAGTACATTTATGATGAGGCTTTGGCTAACAGTGGATGGATCAAATGAAGAGCCATACATTTCTTGGGTTTTTCTATTTCTAGTATTTTTCTACGTCTTGATGCATTCTCAATCATCCAGGAAAGTAAATCTCCAAAAGTTGATTCTGTTCATCTGGACGTAGCGTTTTGTGGGAGAAACGTTTCGTCACTCATCCGAGTGACTTCTTCAGTCTCAGCTGACTGCAGGTTTCCCCAATCTTATAAACAGTACATTTGCATAACGACTGAAACCAGCCCACTGAAGGAACAATGGGCTGGGAGGTCAGTTCCTTAATCTTAATTATGCAAATTCTCATGACCATTGATCAACAACCACTGGATGAGTGACGAAACGTTTCTCCCACAAAACGCTACGTCCAGATGAACAGAATCAACTTTTGGAGATTTACTTTCCTGGATGATTGAGAATGCATCAAGACGTAGAAAATTACTAGAAAT
>VUQG01032081.1:0-10392 GCA_015106755.1 Etia nguti | reverse complement strand
AAGCGCAAGAAGGAAAAAAAAAAAAAACCCCAAAAAACCCTGGTCACATTTGAACGGCTACAATTTTAAATGTGTGCAATCGCATGGGTGTAAAGCGAGCTGTCAAGAAGCAAGCAAGCACGCCCAGTCATCTTTCACTGGGGTACACTTTTTAAAAAGTTCCCATGTTTTGGCAGCATTGTTAATTTTTGAAGAGCCATTCCGATAAGGGATCTTTGACTTCAGTTTGGAATTGCAGGCGATAAGGAGAAAGAGAAACCGGCTGACAGAGTAGGAGGAGGAGAAGGAGTAGGAGGGGGACAGCGTGAGCAAGTGAGAAGAAGACTGAGAGACTACAGCTGCCTGCAGACAAACCCAGTGGCTGTAATAATGTCTGCTGCTAGAGTGATAAGTCAGACAGGCCCCAAGTCTCCTGATCCACTGCCAACCTTGGCCATTTGTCAGCGCTGACTTGAAACTCCCGGTGGCCATTGCACTCTGCTGTTTGCAGCGGCGGGATCACACTTGACAGGTGAAATCATTACGGACAGTCCTGCTGCTGTTAATGGCCAGCTGGTTCTGCAATGTGTGGGTGTCTGTACATCTGCAAGAGAGGATGTGAAATACATGCAAATATGTGGAAAGATATGCCGAATATTACTCACAGGCTTTTAGGTTGGCTTCTTAAATGGTAAAAAAATTAATTAAAAAAACAGTGTTTTTTCTCTTGCTCTTTGTGTTTGTGTCCATCTGTACCTGGAGATGAGCGCTAATGTATTTTTGCATGGATGTAGATGAAAGGCATGGAAAGAGAGGGGTGGAACAGCTTTAAAAATGGTCAAAGTTGAAGCCTATTTTGAAAAAGCTCTGTTTCTTGCGGTATTTAGAGACTTTTTAGTCCATGTATAACAAGGCAGAGAATATATTAAAGCCATGGTGGTGAACTGATAAGTCTCTGGAACCATTTTATCCTTCTTAATGTCCTGGTAATAACCTTTGTTCGTGTTATAGCCATGCCAAAAGAAGGCACTTTTAAGAGCAGTTAAAATGTCAAGCTATATTCCACAGATCTTCTTCTGATCCCTTTAATTAAGCTGTCTACTGGTTAATGATGGACTGTCCTGCAGAGTGTCGTATTGTAGGAAGTTCACCTTGTGTGCTGGCTGTCAACTCTCGAAGTTTGGTTTCAAGGGATTCAGACTGAAGGCCTTATTTCTGTTTTAGTGCTCATCAGTCTTAGACATTACCAGGTAGCCATGGAAACACCTGCCTCAATCCAATCAAAGCTGAACAGATGCATGAGGTGTTCCTTAAAGTCTTCATTTTGTCATAGTTAAATTCAATTGAGGGAGAAGAATGACAGTTATAACTGTAGATTTAAAACAAAAAAAAAAAGATGATAGTAATAAAGAAACATCTTTGCTTAAATTAAATGATGATGTTGGAAATGATCACATTTAATATGTCCTTGTACACATTTTAATTTCCTTGTGCAGTTAAAAGGGCAATCAAGTAGACATCTGGAGGTTGGAGGAGTTGTATGGGTTGGTGTTAGTATGTGCCAAGTTTTCTGCTATAGAAGAAGCCCTTAATTTTAGGAAACATTTAGGAACAAAAAAACTTGGTTATATTCAGAAAAAGATCATGGTTTTGGTTCAAATACAAAAACTGCCCCTTCTTAATAGCTCATTTTTCTTGCTTGCAACATCAAACAGTGAGGTCCACTTATAATTTTGCACACCGCAACATTGGATTTTAAATCAAGTCAAGATGTGATTAAAGCGCAAACTTTCAGCTTTGATTCAAGAGTTTAACAAAATTATTGCATTACTTGTTTAGTAATTACAACTGTCCATCATCTACCTGCTGGGAAGCATGCTCTGTTGAGTTGAGATCAGGTGACTGACTTGGCCACTGAAGAATATCCCATTTCTTTCCCTTGAGAAACTGTTGGGTTGCTCTTGCAATGTTCTTTGGGTCATTTTGTATTTCCATTGTGAAGCTCAGTCTGATCAGTTTTGTAGCATTTTTATCATTTAAGATTATAGCCTGGCAAGCTTCAAAGTTCCTCCTGCTACTTCTATGAGCAGTCACATCATCAGTAAAGACTAGTGCCCTAGTTCATCTGGCAGCCATTCTTTTGTTAAACCTATCAAAATAAAGCTAAAACTCTGTATTTCAATCCCATCTTTGTTGTTGGACTTAAAATGGTCTGTTGTGGTGTACAGAAGCAAAATTTTTAAAAAAATTGTGTCACTGTCCAAAAAGTTATGGACCTAACTGTCCATTATGTAGACATGAAACATTCGAGTTGAATGTCTGTTAAAAAAACTAACTTTTTCACGTTATACCAAGAGACTGGAAAAGATCACTGTCACAGAAGAGGAAAAATGTGTTCATGGTGCTAATCTTTTGTCTATATGTGAATGTTTGCATGATGTTGTATGCCCAATAACTTAACTATGCTACAGTGAAGCAGGTTCTGAAAAGTTACAATTGCTCAATGCAGTCTCCTCATAAAGCCACAGGGGCTAAGGTGGCATTAGATAATCTGCAGTCTCTATTTAGGCATATGAGTCCTTTAAGATTATAGAGTGTGGTTGTTGTGTAAGCGACTAATAACTGAAACTTTAATGCAGGAAACCAGACTGTAAATCACTGTAATATAGACCTGCAAATAATTTGTGTCTCATAACCTCATGAGACTCTCAATTTGGTTTAAGAAACATGATAAAACACAAAAACAATGAAATCTATCTTTGTTATCATACAATTAGATCCCGTCTTAATTGGGGTTCTGCTCTGATCAGCAAATTCTGGGGAGGAGGACATTGCTGAAATACTGTTTATTAGAGATAAAAGATAACAAATATTAAAAACTAAAACTCAGCAATAATCATCTCTGTAATTAGCTCTGTAGCAAAACTAGCTTGGCTGGTGTCAAGCTATAGGCTTATACCTGGCACCGGCAGTGACCCTGTAATTGCACTGACAACAGCTGTGAGCGTGTGGCAGCCACAGAGCACAAAGCTAATTGGTTTTTGCCTTACCATTATCTTTTAAATACCAATCCAGATTGCACTCCTGTTAAGCTGGCATCCAATACAGCTCTCCTTCAGTGCTGTTAACCTCTGGAGAATAAAGTGTCAAACCCAACAGGCACCGGACAATGTGAAGTCTCCATCTTGAGCACATTACACACTTTATTGTAGCAAGTTTCACCAGCAAGTCACTTCATGCGAACAGAACAACTTTCTTCTCAGGTTGAGCAAACATCGCGGACATGACTTACTGACTGATATGTATCCATAGCTACATCTTCATGTTGACATCACCCATTAGTGTCCATAATAACTTCACAATTTTGATAGTAATATAAGTAATATAAGATATTTTAGCAAGATTCAAGCCTTTTTTTTGCACCCTTTCCAACTTTTTCCTCTAAGTACCAGTGTGTGGGATTTAGGGTGCTTATTAGCTGTGCAGTATGTAAGTATATTTTAATTAGTATTGTTGCATTTCCAGAGGGAGTGCGACCTTGTACTCAAAGAACATATTTTTGAAATGTCAAGCAGAGGATCTAAGGCCTTATACACTTTTATACCAAAGTGACAGCCACTGAAGGGTGAAGGGAAGGCTATTTACCTGATGGCAATCTGCAACTTCACAACTAGATGCCACTAAATCATTCACTCTGTTAGCTTCTCCCTTTAAGCTGTTTTTGATGTGATACAAATTGCTGCCAATTGCACAACACATATTTGTACTTGGTAAGTTCCTTAATGGAATGTGGACTAAAAATTATGCAGCAGTAAAACAATTTTTAATCTAAAGATGTTGAGTTTTTTAATATACAACGCAATGCCATCGGTTAGTAGAGTCTGTCAACTTCTGAAATGTGTTGGTTCAGGCTGGGTTATTGTCTTCATTCAGTATTGGCCTCTAGATGTTTGTGTCAATTAGCCTTTGTCTCCACACTAATATTGTGTCTTCACACCTAAACACACAAAAAACACATTCAAAGTGCTTTATACTACAAGCTACATGTACCCATTGACATCCATTAATACAGAACCACCCCACCCAACCAACACTACCATACACACACACACACACACACACACAGAACACAGCAGGGCTAGAGTTTTTGGGCTTCAGTAACTTGCCTGAGGACATTTCAACAGGCAGACTGGATGCCCAACCAACCTGTCTGATTAGTGTACAACAAACTCTACTTCCTGAGCCAGCCACCTTGCCATTCTGGCATCACTGAAAGATGTGAGTGATCCACCTACTTACCTACAGGCCTATCTGACAACAGCCAGAGAAAGCCGTTTAAGAGCTGTCCCACAGACTTCAGGTTACTGCTTTTCCCATATGCTAGGTGCTGCCCAACTTGACCTGACTACAGGCATATTAGACCACATACCTCTGGCTTCCACACAAGCAGCAGAGCTTTCAAAAACTTTAAAGTCATGGCTTTAAAGCAGAGTAATAGCTGAAGTAACAATGGAAAGAGAGGAGGTCTCGTGGTCCCTTTTCTTTTATTTTCCCCCTCGGAGTTGGAGTTTAGCTTTCAAACAGTGCTAGCAGCTTATATTAACAGACTGCAGCACAGCAAGATGCACTTGTGAACACTGGTCTGATGTCAGTACATTAGAAAGACAGGCTGATACAAAGCTGAAAGATAGTGTTTCTGTTGGATTACTGTGAATAAGTTCAGTAATATATAAACGATACATGATTTTACACAATTTAATTTCCACTCAGGTAACTCTGCGAGTTACTAAAAGAGTAATATAATATAGTTTTGCATTAAAGAATATCCTCCTTGAATCAAACTTGCTGTACATCGTTAAAGAGACATTAGATAGCATTTTGGTTAAACTTTTTATTATGGAACCTACTGTGTTTGTTCTTTGTAATACCTATTTAAAAAATAAATGGCATTTAAATTGATTGGCTAAAATCTGCATTTGATTGCTGCCAGCATCCTCCCACTAGGTCTGAAATTTTCCTGTCCTGAGTCAGATTTGATTTATTACAAATTGTCAGGAAACAAGCTCAGAAACATTTAGCAGGTAGCGCTCGGCACCCAGCGCTAGAAGGTTCAAAACAGACAGCTTTCTACTTGATCAGTAAGTAACAAAAACAACTTGCCAGTTATCTCATTTTGAATTTTATATGATCGTAGCATACTAGTGAACTGTTTTATTGGAGGTTAAAAGGGAAGTGTTTGGGATTTTGTACAGTAGCAGTGCTGTTAGCATTAGCTGTGATGCTAACTATCGGTGGCTTAAAAATGGCTTTTAATATAAAAATAAAAAAGAAACAGTCACAAACAAACTGGGAACTGGATGAGAATAAAAAGCGTTTGTCTGTTAACATTAGGCATGCTGGCTACTGTGACCATAAGGTTAGCACACATAAGTAAGTAAGCGAAATCTATTGAGCTATTGCTAACATAAGCAAAGAACATATTCAGGAATAATCCTTTCCACCCTCCTCTTTGTAAAAATAAAGAGTGTTGGAACAGTTTGGTTTAAAAAAAAGGAAAAAAGAGTAGATATAGCAATGAATTTTTAAAGATGTCTCTAGTTAGTAATTATATAGTGTTTATCCTTCCTGAGCTGTGTTACTGTTGGTTGCTAGCTTACGAGGAAAGTGATGCAACACTCGCAACTGTGCATTAGTGCCTGTTGTAATAACATTTAAAACTACTAGAGGGTCAAAAGTTATCTATTGTAGATTTAAGGTCAATGGTGTTCAGCTTACACTGTGCTTGAGTACATACAGATGTGTATGTGTGTATTTAATACACATATTACCAGAATAATGTTAAGGGAGTAAAATACAGTAATCCAGCCACTCTTTTTCTCAACCTGTCATCCTGCTGCGGGAGGGCCTATCATAACTGTCATGGAGTGAGAGGTAGGGTACACCCAGGGCAGGTTGCTAGTCCAGGGCTAATAATATAATATAATATAATATAATATAATATAATATAATGATACAACAAGCAGAGAAAGGTTTGTCATTCATATTACAGAAGCAAGGAAAAGATCGTAGTATGCTGCTGGGCTTGCTTTGCCTTCCTCTTACTCACCATTCAAACATGCTTTTTTTATTCTTACTAAAGAATTTTTACTTTTACTCCCTGTACTTAGTACTATAACATGACAGGACATTTAGCCAAATAGAAGTTAATTTTGTCTCTCTTGCCTCTTTGTGGTAAAAGTGGTTACAGTGGCTTCAGTCTTCATTTTCCTATCTATGTGCAGTCACTCAGCCACAGCTGGGCTATACATGTAATAAGAGCTACTTGACTCTTCTAAAAATAAGTAACAGATTTATTTATTTTCTCCCATTGTTAAGAACAGCTGCTACAGTGCATCACTGCTACAGTAGTCTCTATTTAGGTTTTGTCAGTTTCTATGTGTTGCTATTGTTTCAGTCTGGCAATAAGAATATTTTTGGAGCTTATAACACTTTTACCTCACTAGTAGTCATTTGGCACCTATGGGAAGGCACACAGCTCTGTCATCTTAGGTGTAGTGTGTCCTGCAATTTCTTCAAAGGTTGGATAAAGCTTCTTAAATCTGCTGAACTCAAAGTGTTTGCTGAGTACTTATTATTGCAGTCCTGCTACCTGACCCGCTGGCTAAAAAATGGATGGGAAATCAAACCTTAGCTGAACTAAAACCAATAGTCAAACTTTTGTTGAATAATGTGATGTGCGGTCTGTGTAAAGTGGTTCGGCATCGCTCACAGCCAAGTGACTTCTAATGCACTAAAGCATAAAACACTGTCCCCGGGTACAATTTAAATCTCATCAATAACACAAAGCAGTGCAGGCACATTGCCTAAAAGCCAATAACGGGTGCCAGCGCACCACAGCATTGAATGAATGAATGAATGAATCTGAGGCCCTCACTTTTTTCCTCTGGTTTCTGGGTCAGGAGATGGGAGCAATGAGGTGCAAGGCTAATGGATGGACTCTTCACAGCAGAATGGAGATGGAGAAGCTTGAGGAGTTTAGTGTGACTCTATTGGCGATTAGAGAGGACAAAGCTGTGGCGATGGAAATGGCTCGCCACAGATATGAAGAGGAATTGGATGTGTCAGTATGTTTTACAGTAATGTTGAAAGCCATGTGAAAGTGTAAAAGGCAGGGGGAAAAGGAGAGGGGAGGAGAACTGGTATGGGGAGGTGTGGCAGCGGGATTAAACGAAATAATCAATCAGCCTCTTCTCCCTCTTCTGGTCAATGTGCGAAGCTACTCAGTGACTTGGAAAATTCCTCCTCTTAAAAGGGTTTTGTTTATACACATCAGTGCTCGTTCTCAATAAAATGGAACTATTTTATTTTTTGGCCAACAAATCTGGTGAATGAAAATGCCAGGGGCAAAATGCAGATTGCATTAGTTTACTAGGTCATGCTGTTTAATTGCAGACGTTTTACAACTGGAAATGTGAACGGCTTTAGAAAAAGCTTTTTTCTTTGCATTTGTTTTTAGATTTTACAGCACTGGGTGATTTAAAACAATTAAACCTGTAATTAACATTTTATGTATATATCATGATGTTTTCATGACGCTTTAGGATACTTTGTAGAGTGGATAGATAATAGATTTCACATTTACCTTCCCCTGACCAGTAAAACCAGTGGTTTGCATTGTGATATGTTTATATTTTTGATAACTAATGTTATATGTGTGTGTGAGTGTGTGTGTGTGTGCACAGTCATGTAAAATAAAAGTTTTCATAGGACTCTATACAACCCTGTCAAAAAGTAAATACACCCTTATGCTCCCATTGGAATTTAGAGGGTAATGAAAAAGCACTTGAGTACCTAATCATTGGGAAGTGTATGGAAGCCTGTTTCCCCCAGTAAAAAAAAAAAGAAAATGTTGAAATGTCTCTGTCAACGCATTTCGGGCAGTTTGTCCAAAGTTTGTCCATTCTGCGCTCTAGATCGGTCGAGTGCGTTAGAAAATTAAATCGCGTTAATCGTGATGTCCACGTTAACGCGTGCAAGCCGCATTAACGCGTTAACGCTGACAGCCCTAGATTTTACACAACAGCAGACTTTGGCGCAGAAAGAACAAAACAGGGGTGGGAGAGGTGGCAGCTTTTATACAAGCACAACTGGAAACCTCAGGACAGTGTCATGGGTATCGCTCTGCGCTATATCCTTCTGAGTAACAAGGAAATGACGTCATTCACGTAGAGTCCTGATTGGCAGCGATAAGTGGAAATTTTGAGAAAATAACTCGAAATTTCGAGAAAGATAACTCGAAATTTTGAGTTATGGATACTTTTTTTTTTTTTTTTAGTGGCAGAAACGGGCTTCTATAGAAGTGTGATCATATTAATAAAAAGCAGACTTTTTGGCAGTTTGCTGGTCTGGAGCATTCAACACATCGCTTCGCCCTACCCTTTCAGTGTCTCAACAGGAGTTCACTTTCGGATGGTTTATCACAGTGCATCTTTTTGCAAAACAAAAACAAAAAAACATTCTTGTTCCTACTTGTAAGTAAATATTTCATCTATGTGACTTTAAAAACAAATTTATGAAACAACTTTGAAAAATGTTGGGTGGGCAGGTAGGTCCACAGTTGGGTGGTCCTGGGATGATGATCTTGAGTTTTGACTTTTAATTCTATAGCACTTAAACAATATTGTTGAGAGCCATGAACTACTTTCAGTGTGATCCGTGAAATAATGAAAATAATGCTAAAACTCACTACTAACCAGAGAAGGTGTGCTAAAACAGGGCTAATGTGCTCCACTGCTGACAATGACAATGCTGCTACACAAATGCAATTGTTTTTTTGGACTAAACTACAGCAGTCAGGATAAAATACATATATAATCTCCTCAAAGCCAGTGCTGATAGTAAAGAAATGTTCTGTCAATGGCTCTCTAACCGGTGTTCCTACAATGGTCTCCCTCTGAAAACGCTACATCCGGATGAACAGAATCAACCTTTTGGGATTTACTTACCTGCATGATTGAGCATGCATCAAGACATTTTCCTACAGTGTGCACAGAGGTCAAAGGCCAGAGGTTTAGCCTTAAACTCTGTAAGTCAAAAGACCTGAAATGGTGCAACATTTTCAGTATCTGCAGGGTTAGATTTCCCCCAAAAAAAGACCAAACTCGCTGTACTCTGATCATTTATTAGGAAATTATGTTTAATCACACTGTATCCAGAAAGAAATTTGAGCGTTATTCTTGGTCTCCTAATGTAGATTGTAATTAGATAGTTTTAAACACTTTACTGCAACACTGCTACATCCTCTCTGTTATAGGCAATAATTAAAACCCACCTTTGGGGGATCAGTTGTCAGAAATTACCATTGTTTTGTTTGGTTTTATAAAACTTGTAAAGTCCTGACTATGCTCACTTTGTGGAAAAGGCCCCTAGAGAATACACAGTCAGTGTTTGCTCCCTGTGGCTCAGTTTTTATCTCCCCCGCAGTGCTGCCACTGCCCAGCTAAAACAGCAACAACAGCTTCAGTATCAGTGTTTCTTTGTATCTACTGACTTCAGCTGAAACAACCACGCTCCGACTCTGCTGTTGGTTTAAATAATGCGGTCTCACATAATACACCTTCATCATCGGTTTAATAAATCCACAACAAGGTGCTGCATTTTTTTTCTTTTACAGGACTGCTACTTTTCACATAAACTGCGCAGAATATAGATCATACAATGAAAGAAATGACTATATATATATAACATTAAATGCCATGACTATAAATGAATCCGTTTCAGGAGACAGGCTACATTTTTTTCCTTATGACAGTGAATTGAAATAATTTGCATACATGCATGAAACAATCCCTGTACGCACACACTCAGATTCCAGGGAGAATGACAACAGGTTAAATATGTTCAGTGTTAAAACAAAATTTTAAAAAAATTAAAATATGGTAAACAACAAGAAGAGAGAGAATAATCCTTTAATTGTCCCACAAGGGGAAATTTGGTTCTAACAGCAGCCAGAAAGACACATATACAAGAAAATGAAAGAGACTTCAAAGTGATAGACTTATTATCGATTTTTGTGGGCTCAAATTGTGGTCATAAATATTTTGTACTTTTTTTGTAACTTTTTTTGAGTTTTGTAAGCTTGTAAACCAAAATACCAGAAAGTTTTATGTTTGTGCATCTATAGATGAGAATTTGTGTGTGTGTAAAAAAGATTTGTGTTTGTAAAAAATATTTAAACAAGTTACACATTTTTTTTGTTAAGGTCTGTTTACAGATACAAAGCAAAAAACTACGTGTAAAATGCTGCGCTCAACTTTTCTGGCTGTGTGAGACTTTCAACTTACAAGTACGAATTTTGACCCAATTTTTCTTCCTTTCAGCTGATTGGTCAATGTCATGTCAATCACAAATTTA
>VUQG01032079.1:0-13814 GCA_015106755.1 Etia nguti | reverse complement strand
TAATAGACCTCTCTGCATTGAATCATACCTGTTATTAATCTCTGTCTCTCTTCCACAGCATGTCTTTATCCTGTTTTCCTTCTCTCACCCCAACCGGTCGCAGCAGCTGGCCGCCCCTCCCTGAGCCTGGTTCTGCCGGAGGTTTCTTCCTGTTAAAAGGGAGTTTTTCCTTCCCACTGTCGCCAAAGTGCTTGCTCATAGGGGGTCATATGATTGTTGGGTTTCCTCTGTATCTATTATTGTACGATCTACTACACAATATAAAGCGCCTTGAGGCGACTGTTGTTGTGATTTGGCGCTATATAAATAAAATTGAATTGAATTTTCAGTAAGAATCCTCACCTGCGCCAGCTCTCCGTAGCTTCGGAGTTTTGCCGTTCCCTGACTCAGGCTAAGGCAATGCAAGCCGGGGAGCTGGCCCTCACTCATCACTTCATCTACGTCGCTGCAGCGGAATTCCTCCTTTTCCACGCCGCCAGAGCTTTCCGCATCACCGCAGCCACGCGTACTGTTTCCACATCACAGCCACAGAACATCTCCTCCTCCACATCCCAGCCCGACCACCGTTCACCTGCCTCATTTCTAGCAGGAATGTGGTCGGAGGATGAGGAGTCTGTCACCATCACACCACCCAACTCAGTTTCACCAGCCTCCTCTGTACCCTCTCCCAAGAGGAAGTGCCGTTCTCACCGCCAGCGTTCCCCCACCTCCAGAGTCTTCCTATCCTTCGGTTGGTGCAGACGCCATGTTTTCAGCACAAAAGGCTGGGGTGAGTGAAATTGACTGTTTTTCTCATGTTCCTCCCCAGCCAATAATATTTAAGACTGAGACTGATGACCTCACATTATAAAATCTAAAAACTGATTTTCCTTGTTCGTGACTGAAAACTTTGATTTTGTTTTTGATTCTCGGTCGAGTTACTCTGAGACTGAGCCAACTGTTTCTGAGTCTGTCTGTAACACAAAGTTAGGATTAGTAGTTCTAAACAATGGTGTGTCTTTATCCAACAATAACATTTGCAGATTTCTGCGGGGATGCGGAAAGCTCCATCTGCTGCGGCGGCATGCAAAAGGAGGAATTCCACTGCAGCGACGTAGATGAAGTGATGAGAGGGGGCAGCTCCTGGGCTTAGAGTGCCTCCTTAGCCTGAGTCAAGGAATGGCAAAACTCAGAAGCCACGGAGAGCTGGCGCAGGTGAGGATTCGGCACCAGGCAGCTCCCACGCCACCGCTTGTTCCCACTGGGGGCTCTGGAGAGTCCGTCTGGCAACCACCTGCTCAACCGCCTGCGGCTGCCACGCCGCCGTCTGGTCCAGCTGCTCCGCCAGAGGTCAGCGCGCGCCTGCACGGCCTGTCCACGTCAACATTCATCTACCCCACCACGCCACCACCAGCCACTTTCCAGTCCATTAACTGAGGATCTTCGCCGTCATGGGCGGCCTCCTGAAGACATTCACCGCCGGTGCTTTCCATGCGACTGGCCTCCAGACCTGTTTTCTTGCCGCTGCTTCCCACATGGGCGACCCCCAGAACTTTTTTTTTTTCTCCATTATCAGCTTTGTTTTGCTTCCTGATTCGGTCCACATCCTGCCTGACACACAGCTAAACTTGACACCATTAAACAGACAAAAAGAACCAATCACATGACCTCATCTGCAGGGAATCAATACTCTGATCTCCGGGTAGGTGTTGGTAGAGCTGGTTTGTTGCTCAAACACATTTTTGGAGAGAGTACTTTAAGCTTCTTGTTGCCATAAAGATATTCCAGCATGTCAGATGTGAAGGCTTGCTGCTTGTCCTTGGGTTATAGTCAAGGTTTCCAGCTGTTAGAGCTGCTGTGACGAGGGATTCGTGTAGGACCATCCACCTGCTGCACATGTGCAGCTCTACACACACAACATGAACCGGATCAACCTGTTAACAATTTTGTTTTAAAGTCAGCCAAAGAACTACAGATACACAGTAAATGAGCCTGAAACCCGATGGTGGGGTTAGGCTGCAGTCAGTGTGGAGCTGGCGAAGGTCTGAGAGCCCGACTCCAATCAGCTGCTCCACGTCAACAGGTGTGAAATCACCTGCTGAACAATCAACCCTCAGAAAAATGGCAACACCATTCCTGCAGGATCCATCTGAAAAACTCCAAGGCTGGAAACATGAATGAAATGCTCATGTTTCTTAACTCTGAAGTTCTGATACTTCTGAGTCTGTAACTCAGTCCTGGTTTCATGCAGTCATGCAGGCTGTACCATTAAGCTGCTGCCCAGAGCTTCCTCTCTCACTGTGTCAGTCACAGTTTCTTCTTCCTCTGCTCCCAGGACACTAATCCATGCTTCTGGTTGGTCACATGCTGCCAGCCTCACTTCTTTCATGTGAACACACAGGTCACAGACGCTGGTTATTGACTTAGTGAGCTGATAACCAGCTTCGTTTGGCAGCTTTGACTGCAGACGTTAGGGTGAGTGAATCTAGACACCAGGGTGGGTCCTGGGTGTGTTAAACTCACTTCCTGGTCCAGGCCTCTGAGCTGCGTTTGTTTGTGAGTAACTTCCTGCTTGGACAGCCAATCAGGACTTCTAAACTTTGTGTGTGAACTGCAAATGGACTGCATTCTGCACAGGAGCATCACAGGAACCCTGACCTGACTCCATCAGCAGCCCACGCTCCCCACAGTCATGTCCTTTAGAGGAAGCTGATTCTAAGAGCAGCCGCAGGTGTGTCTGGAGGTCAGCCAATCAGAGGGCCGTGTCAACCTGTCAGCCTCTTACTGATCACTGATTGGCTGCACACTGCTATGACTATGATGTCGTATTTGTTGCAGGTGTTAAGATGAAGTTAGAAAATGAGAAGCTTCTCAGTTCTTCTTCACGAGCCTCTGTGATGCATGTTTAATGTGAATAAAGATGAACCTACAGCATCACGAGATGCTAGCAGCACAACCTTCAGATGCTCAGCAGCAACTGTTCAGTTTATGCTCTGTTCAGAAGTTTCATTCAAAGGTTTCAAAAGGCAAAGACTGCAAAACGAAGCAGGAGAAAAACAAAAAGTAGCATCAGAAACTGAGAACGACCGCAGACAGAAGGTGCAGGGGAACCGACCAGGAAAGGAAAGGAAGCATAGGGAGGGAGTAAACCTTCAAAGTAAAACAGGAAGTAACTAAAAGACAGTTTGAAATGTCTTGGTGTGTGTTGCAGTTCAAAAGTGAAAACTCAGACACAGGAAAAAAGACAAATTTACAGCTGCTTTCGTTCTGTGATCATTTCTCAGCTCTTTGTATTAAACGTGAAAAGTGAAATCCAACAAACAGAGAAGTGATGACCATCACATGACTGTGGTTAGCCTGTCCAGTGATTCTAACCTCAGCCATGTGCTCAATGCTAGTCATTATTTTTGAAATCGCAGCATCTTCTTCTCTGCGTTTGGGCCTTTGGCCACACGTAAACAGCATTTTGGATCACTGAAAACTGAGATTTAGTCACGCAACATCAAAGGTGGGGGCCACGTTATTGTTTACATGAAATGAATTTCTACAATGATACAGACAAAACACTGCTGCTGTTAACCTCACACTCTTACATAGACACACACAGTTACTGTCCCTCCGTTTACAAAGACAGTGCACAGAAGCTGTCTTTGCTTACTCTTTCCCACCCAGGCTTCTAGACTTCTGATTGGCCAACATTTCTACGCTGTTAGGATTATATTGCCACCTGTTGCTTTGGCATGTTCTTGACAGCGTTTGACTTTGTTTTTTGTGTTTACATGTGGACTAGATTTTTTTATTTTTTATTTATTTTTATTTTTTTAAATAATGAAAACGGAAAATCTCTGTTTACAAAAATACCAGTGTACATGTGGACTAGTCTTACGCTGCCATCTTTTACATACAGTCTATGCACAAGTCCTGTTTTTGCACATACTCTAAAACAGAAAAGTGTTTTAATATTTGATGGATTGTCTTTATGGTATTTTCAGTCTGATAAATGGAACTTGTCAAAGGAACAGCATGTTTAGGGAAAGTCCAGTTCTGGGTGTCCAGATGGGTCCCTCAGGCTGAGCCCAGAACCATCGGCCGGGGAAGGTGGACCTGCCACAGCTGGGGCAAAATCTGCTTAAAGTAAACGATCTGGATCAGTCCCATCGATCCCTTCACAGCTACACGTTTTGAAGCACGTTAATAGCACATGAATCAGCATCTGCGCCAAATCCGCTAATTAACAATTGACGCAGAAGCACGTGGACTTTAATGCTCATAGTGCACTGCGGTGTGGTGAGTGCAGACGTCAGGAAGTATCCTCACCGAACTTCAAGTATAAATCACCACAGAGTAAAAGTACTCGGGTACTTCTCCTCATTAACGTTATTTACCTGGATGACGTGATCAGACTTTCAGACTCTAATAGGCAGCTAATTAACAGCTGACTAATCATAATCAGCTGACGGTGATCGATCGGCAGCCTGATACCCAAACAAACAGTCACGTGAGTTTTCCTACCTGAAGCTGTCACTGTCCGGAGCTTCACGCGCTTTCCATGTTTCTGCAAAGCTGAGCAAAACTTCCCCGCAGAAGCGCAGACACCAACAGCCCGCAGGTCAAGCTGCAGCGCACAGCAACAACAGCACTTCCGGTATCCTCCCGTGTGTGCCTGCTTGCGGTGCTACTCCGTCCAGGTGTGTCGACAGCCTGCACGCTAACAGCCTGCTGACACACCTGAGCTTTCTATTTCACTTTGATGAAATCTGTCTTAAACACTAAATTCGGGCCAGTTTAGCTCATTTATTATTCATGTGAGCTGCATGACTCCTGCAGTAGTCCCTGCAGCTCCTCAGCTTCACCCTCAGGTGCTGCACTCGCAGCTCCTCCCCTCTCCTCACACCTGAGGCTTTCTTGGGTTTGTGGAGCACTTGTTTCAGGTCTCCAGTCTTCCAGTCTCCTTGTCCTGAATGCTGTGGGGATGCTGCCTCTGCATCAGCCACACCTGCTCCTCCACCATCACAGGTCTCCTTCCTTTCAGCATCACCTTTTCATTCAGTGTCATCACCTGATCCTTTGTGAACGTGCACGAACCTCCATCTCCTTTCTTGTTTTTGGCCTCTCATCTGAGAGAAACCCTGAAATACAGTTTTTATGCTTTTCTTTTCTCTCATATTAATAAAACGCGTGATTTTTGTCTGAGAGCAGAAACTTTAAAATTAAAAAAAGTTTTCCCACCAGGAACAAACTCAACCAACACGAAGTGTTCTTCGTAAAAGGATGGAGCTGTGACCAGGTTTGCTTCAGGGCCCAGGTTTTATTTTGAAGGTCACGGCGGAAGTCTCGTGCTGAGTGTGGCTGTGTTGGCTCGTGCCGTGTAATCGGGCTGAGCTTCCATCCGAGAGCTGCTTCTGTGTCCGGGCTCCGGCAGGTGCGCGGACCCTCTTCTGGACTGAAGCGGACTTGAGCACAATCCGGGACCCGAGCCGAGCCGAGCCGTCGCGGCTGGAGGCAGCTGTCCGCCCGCCTGCATGGAACCTCCGGCCGCCCGGAGGCGAAGGATCCTCCCGCTGCTGGTCCTCTGGAGCTGCCTGAGCGCGGCCGTGCACGGACAGAAGGTGAGTGACCTTCACCCAGGTGACCAGCCTCACCTGCTGCTCAATACTGTGCCGACAGACGTCACGCGATCAGAGACAGATGTGTGTGACAGCAGAGTCTTTCCGAAGTTTTTAATAACTAAAAAACTCTATTATTATTAGTAGTAGTATTGGTGTTAATATTATATTTGTTATATAACCAGGTGAATTGATTTAATTTATTTATTTAAAAATTAAATCACGTGAGCAACACTGAAGGCCACCTTCAGTTCACACGTATGCACATTGACTGAGTATTTAACCTGAGTGTCAGTCTGCACTCACACATTGCGCAGGTTTATCACCTGCTAATCAGAGCTCAGTAACATCCAAATAAAATCCTTGAACTTCATTAAAACTGGAGCTCCGCCTTCCTGGACGGTCTGTTACTACAGTAACCTCACAGCAGCCGCGTTATTGGTCACATGACGTCATTAAAAATGCTCCAAAAGGCTCCAACAGCACAAACACTGTCCAGAGGTCCAGTTCGGGTGAAGCCGAGCAGCTACAGACACCTGTGTCACATCCACCTGTCAGTCGAAAAGGCCCCGGACCTAAAAATGCTGTGACTTTAAGCTTTAATATGATTTAACCAGGTGAGTTAGGGAAACATCCTCCTGGCCTACAGGTGTTATGAAGGAGGAAATTATCTACAGACACCAAACAGTTTGTGTATCAGGCTGGGAACCTGCTTATTTCTGCTGTACAGTTTTAACATGGGAGTCTATGGGGATTGACTCACTGCTGCCTCTGCTGGACGTCAGAGTTACTGCAGGTTTTGGTGCCTCAGTGTTTTTCATTGATTAAAAGTTTCAACAACGGTCACAACTGTGTAATAACCACTCAGTATGTGTCATAGATGGCTTTCAAACTTATTAGTAAAATTAATTATCAATCACTTTACTGATGATGATCAATGAGAGATATTAGGAAAGTACAAGACTGTTGTTAAAGGGTTTCTCTGTGTTGCTCACCTGCTCAGGTACTAACAGTAACTAACAGTAACCGTGCAAGCGGTCGAGCGGCACAAGTTCTCCTTTTTCTATTTACTGCGGATTTCAAAGAATCTAAAAAGAATGTCAGACAGGAAATAAAAGCTGTCTGTCTGTGTGCAGTCAGACAGACAGACAGTCGGGTTTCTGTCTGTTGTTTTAGGCTCGTCTGTTTTCTGTTTCAGCCTTTTGTCTTCATCTGGTGTTATTACTGACCCAAGTACACACTCACACTCTCTCTCATACACACACACACACTCGCGCACACAGTCTCATACACGCACACAGTCTCGCACACACAGACACACACACACAGTGATGTGCTGAGCTGCACTGAAAACAACATGTGACACTGACACTGTGGCGCCCCCTCTGTGTAACTGTCATGGCCGTGCAGTCTGCCTTTAACAATATTGAGACAGATTCTAAAGAATTCCCTGATTTTGAGCGTGGTGCTATTAAAGCACTGAACTGTTGCTACAAGTTGATTTGTGAAACGTTTTCCTCCTCAATATTCCATAAAGCACGATAAAGTGGTATTATTGCGTTTAAGAACATCTCAGGCAGGTGTAGTTACAGGGAGGCGACCCCAAAGGGTGAGGTGCAAAGTGCCGTGAACATCGCCGGCGCTCTCCTGATTGAGTAACTGCAGCACTGCAAACCTCCTCTGGCATCAACATCAGCTCAAAAGCTGTGTGCTGGGAGCTTCATGAGCTTGGCTGGTTGAGCCGCTCCTGCAGATGTAACATCCTAGACTTGTAAGCATATAGTGCAACAAAGACCCGGATCGTGGAGCAGGCCGTGACCAACCAACAGTCCAGATGAACCACTGCAGACAAAGAAGGACAGATAATGTCCTGGCACACCTACCGGCCTGTTGGCTTCACCTGGATCAGGAATGCTCAACAACCCTCAGCCCTGACGAGTCGTTTGTTGAATCTGGCTAATGCTAACACGATTAACATTATTTGATTAGAAGCCAAACATCCATGTTGGCCTATTTCAGTATCATGCTAGATCTGAGCCTGAGGCAGCAGGACTGCAGGTCCAGATGCTGCAAAAAGGCTGTCAGTCACACACTAGTGACGTGTCACATGGTTATGTGTGCCTTGATATTTTGGTTTCCCACAGGGAAACTACCTCGGGCCGTTACAGGAAGCGGGTCGCGTTAGAGTTAGCTGACACGTTTCTCAAAGCACTTTTTTATTTGTGGCAGACACGTGTGTCAGACATACAAAGCACCGACGCTGGGCCACGTGACCCCGATATTGCTGTCACGATAAAATCACTGAGGAAAATCTTCCTGAAGCGCACAAAAAGAAATCAGTCAGATTACCTGTGAGCGACTGTCAGTCTTTGCCGTGATAAGACTGTACAGGTGGTTCGGGTTCACCTGACTCAAAATGGAAATAATCTGATATATTTTCAGACACTTAGTCTGCAGCTCTGTGTCTGATCACGGCGCTACAGGACGTTACCCATGATCCCCTGCTGCAGAACGTGTCGAGGCACCTCGTATGGAGGCAGTCGTGTAGACGTGAGACAGGAATGAAAGATAAGATGATATCAGAGCTCCCCCCTGCTGTCTGCTAGTTCGATTTATCACAGGAAGACCACAGTTACACCTGCAGGTTACATGAAGGTGTTTGGGTTTAACCCAACAGAAATATGTCTGACTGATAAAGAATCAGGCGGGGCATGCTCAGCAGAAAGACAAAGGCTTCAACCCGAGTTTAAGGTCAGGCCAGACTAAACGATACCGAGCTGCAGGACACATGACGGAGATGTTCCTGTGTGAGTGAGTCACTCAGGAATCACTGCAGCCAAATAAAGACGGTGACATCACAGGAGATGGGTTTGGCTGCAGGTGTGACGACGTTCTTAAAGAACAGTCATACGTCCTCTTTATAATACGGCTATTTACCCTGTTGTTGGATTATTACCATGACCTATAAATACTCACTGGAATATAAGCTGGTAACAAGTAGAAACACAAGGCTGTGACGACATTTGATGTAATTTGAAGTATAACTGAAAGAAGAGAGAGTTACATTGTAGGTAATTTAAAGTACTGAGTAATTTTTTTTAAACATATATATGTATTTATAATCTTTCCCTTTTCATACGCTGTCATTTCAGGGCTTGGTCTGTGTTACGGTGTCGGCTAACTTTGCCTAACAGTGATTGTGAAAGAAAAAACCGCAGGCCTGCAGATTCTCATGGTTGGAAACAAAGGTCAGGCCTTCAAACATCGTTAATTACTCCTCTCGTCTCTGTGCAGGTGTGCCACTGCAGCGGGAAGTCTTTGTGTCACTGCGATGGGGTCAAAGGTCAGAAGGTGAGGTCTCCACCTGAACACACTGACGCAGGTCCAGGACCAGAATCGGTCCTGGTTCTGGTCCTGGTTCTGCAGCAGCGGCTCTCTTGTCTTTCTGCCACATGCAGTGGATTTAAATGAAGGTGTTTAAATGAAAGTGCATTAAGGAGGTTTAGCCATTTTTACACTGAGGCTCACAGGTAAATGGACATGTGACCGACCAGCAGGTGTCCAGCTGAGGGCTCTGCTCTTATGGTCTCATGGCAAATTAACTCGAACTCAATTCAAAGTCCAAACTATCAAAAAACTGAAGGAGGCCATCACTAGGCTGAAAAACGAAAATAATCCAGTCAGAGAAACTCTTTGAGAAGAATGAGCGCTCTGACCAGAACACCAGAAGACCTGGAAGACGACCAAAGTGATGCAAAACAAAGTGCACAAGCATCCGCGGAGTTTTACAAGGTACAGAAAAGAGCTGTTCTTCAGCGGCCACGTCAATCAACTGATCCTGGAGCAGCTTTTTAGTTACTGAAGGCCGACAGCCACAAACAGGCAGCAGCTGCAGGTGGGGCAGGACCTGCAGAGCATCTCAGAGAGGAGGCAGCACGCGGTGATGTCCGTGGGTTTGTCAGGCCGTCGCTGATTTTTATGCAGGTGTTAAAAACAGTACACAGATATCTACGATGTAAAAGTTTAGATATAAACTTTGTTGCAGGCCAATGAGTGCAGCTCGCTCTGTGGTTTTTATATTCCAGCTGTGTGCCACGCCCCCTTTTTTCAGAGTCCATGTTAAAACGACCTGCACAAAAGACACACCTGTGCATCCTCCAGCAGCCTCCTCTCTCCTCCTCCTGCATTTTGGGAACCGGGACATTCCTCATCATGGAGCGCCGATGTCAGAGTCACAGTGGAGGTGTCGGCCAATCACTGATGAATATCTTGCAGTAGCCCCTCCCTCTGATAACAGTATTTTGCAGTGGTTTTTACTATGGAAGAAAAAAGAGTGGAGCTGATGGATGTGTCAGGTGATGAAGGCCTGCTCATGTGGTCTCAGATCCTCTGATGTGATCCCATTTACTAATTCAAGCTGAGATGATTTTGTGATTTCGCCTGAAACAAACTTTTCAGTTTTTCCTGCTTTAAATGGCGTCAAGTCTTCTGTCTCCGAGCTGCGTCTGTAGCAGCTCTCATCATCTTCATCTTTTCTGAACAATCACAAGAGCGTGCAGGTCTGAGCCGAGCTGCGGTGAACTCTGCGGTCCTTTGTGTCTCGTGCGTGGCACCTGAGACCACCCAGGTGTGAGCTCTGCGATCGCAGGTGTGCTCACGAGGAGAAAGAATGAATGGCCGGTTCCTCTCTGCCGAGCATGAAATGTCCCTTTGTTGTGCCCGGCACCAGAGTGCCCCCAGGCCACAAAGAGGAAGACTGAGACGCCTGGATCGACCCGAGATGAGCTCTCTGCTGCCCCTCTGTGGACAGCAGGTGAGCTGAGTTACCTGAACTCTCTGATTCTGTCTACAGGGCGAAAAAGGTTACCCCGGGGAAACTGGACTTCCTGGAAATGTTGGTTATCCTGGAAATGAGGGCGATCAAGGCAAACTAGGTGAAAAGGTAACAGACATCTCCTTCTTATTATTATTATTATTATTATCGTATCGAGTCCCTGCACAGTCCTCTTCTACTTGTTTTTATTATATTGCATTTTATTACAAAGTTTCTTTTTAAATGGAAATCCCATCATTATACATCCAAGTCATTGTCTTGGAATGCCTTTGATGTTTTTAGGTTTAAAATCACATTCAAGTCAGATTTGTGAAAATAAACACTGTGTTTTAGTGTAATGTAAAACTGCAGAGGAGGTGAAAGTGAGTTTGACTCGATCACCACTTTCTGTTTGGAGTAAAGAGCAGTCACATGACACCTTACACATCTCAGAGCCTGATGCTGCTCTGATTCTTGATCACTGACCATGTCGCACCTTTCTCACTGTGTACACAGAGTTGAATCTATGGCCTCGAGCTGCTGGAGATCATTTCATGTTTTCTTCTTCTTTTGCTCAGGGTGAACCGGGACCTGCAGGAAGTCCGGGTCTGAAGGGTGCCCGGGTATGATGTCCTTTATCATTTATCCCAGTGAACCTTTCCTGTTTTGGCTGCTTCCACGTCAGTGTTTTAGTTGGGACCGTATTTGGATGAAAGCTCAGTTATCAGATAAAACAAGCTGACACAAATGCTAATGCTAATCAGAGCTCACTACCATCCAGATAAATGCTCAAACTTCACCAAAGGTCTTGCTCAGCCTTTGTGGATGGTCTGTTACTACAGTAACCTCACAGCAGTCGAGTTATTGGTCACATGATGTCATTAAAAATTTGCCAATAGGCTCCAACAGCACAACCACGGCCCAGAGGTCCAGCTCAGGTGAAGCTGAGCAGGCAGCTAGTAGTGTTGCTTCATTTTTCAGGTGTAAAAGTTTGGGGGGTTTTTTTTGTTATTTTTTATTTTTTTAAACCTAAATTTTCCCTGATTTTAGCATCATCTGAGACACATTTACCAAAAAATGTCCTGCTGACGTTGTTCTAAACTTCTCAAACCTCCAGGGTTTGCCAGGAGAACCAGGTTTCCCAGGAGCTCCGGGACTGCCGGTACGGATGTTCACCATACACAGAGAACGCATTAAATATGCAGCACAGTAGACTGTAGGCTCCATATCCATTAGATCCTAATACGTATGGAAGTAACATGACAAATATGTAAGAAAAAAAGGCGTTCTTTGGTGTTTTTTAAAACACATAATAATAATAACAAAGTTTAACTTAACGTTTAATAAATTTCGGGATGCATTTATTTCTCAGGGACTGCCCGGACACGAAGGACCGATCGGTCGACCAGGAATCCCAGGATGCAACGGGACGAAGGTAGAAATCATGCCTTGGCAGAAGGCTGATCGAATAATCTTTTTTTCTCTTAAGTCGTCTCTGGAGTTTTATATTCCTCTCTTCATGTGCTCGCCGATTGATGTATGACCTTCTGTGCCTCACGCTCTCATGCCTGCAGCTAGTTATAGGCCAGCTGTGGAAAAACTTGCAAAATAAAAATAGAAAACTGTGATTTGCAAACATTATGGAGCCACATTTTATTCACAGCAGAGCAAAGAAAACATCTCAAATGTTTAAACTAAGACAATGTAGCATTTTCATTTTGAATTTGTCTCAGAAAAGGCAGCAAAAGTCTGTCAAAGTCACTGATACTAAAACAAAACAGCTGGAGGAACATTTTCTCACTAATGGGGTTAACTGGCAAAAAAGAACGTTTTACAGTTGCAGAGGTTCACCAATCTGCAAAAAACTACGTCTGCAAACCATTTCATAATGTTTGAATGTCAGTGAAAACAGTTATGCACATTTGTAATGTTTTGATGACGAGATATTCAACGAGTCTAAGGCTGAAAATCAGTGTTGGATGTCTGTGATTGTCAGGCCTTTACGCAGCACGGCATTAACAGCAGACACGATTCTGTGCTGGAAATCAGTGCACGCGCTCAGAAACGCTTCCAGAAATCACCCCGCTGTCCACACATGCAGGTTAAAGCTGCAAAAAAGAAGCCATAGGTGACCATGATTAATCCTGTGGTGGCTTATTACAAACCCATAAACTGGCTTTGTCATGGTCCTGAGTCTGTGGGTTCAGTGGTTTTGTTTTGATTGTTATTATCTTTTGTTTTGATTTAATTCTGATTAAGATTTTCTGGTTCTGAGGTTTGGGTTCTGTGTTCCTTCTGTACTGTGTTAGTTTTGTGTCTCTGTGTTCATGTCATTTCCTGTTTTATTTTGACAGTGCCATGTCCTACGTTAGTGTGTCTAGTTTTGCTTCCCCTTGTCTCATTATGTCCAATTTATCCCAGCTGTGTCTCCCTCCTGTCTCCCATTCCCTGATTGCCTTGTGTGCATTTAAGCCCTGTGTTTTCTTGTGTGCGTTGCTGGTTCGTCTGTGTATTTCCCTTCATTTTCCCTGTGTGGTTTCTCCGAGTCTCCCTGCATCTCCGTTTCAGGTCTGTTGTTGTTAGTTTTCTCCGGTTTAGGTTATCCTTAGGTTCGGTTTCATGCCCACTGCGTTTCTGTTTGTTTCATCTCCCTAATAAAATTCACTCGCATCTAAAAGCTCCCTGCATCTTGGGTCCTTCATTAAATTCCACACGCTTGCCCTGCTAGCCGTGACAGGCTTACCCAGTATGTACAAGGCTTTTATTCTGAAACTTTTACAGAAACTTGTCAACAATTCATCTTTTTGACAAGCTGTTTAAAGAAAACTCTGTCAGTGAAAATATTTGGTACTAATCTTTAAAAGTTGATTCTGTTCATCTGGACGTAGCGTTTTGTGGGAGAAATGTTTCGTCACTCATCCAAGTGACTTCTTCAGTCTCAGCTGACTGCAGGTTTCCCCAATCTTATAAACAGTACATTTGCATAATGACTGAAACCAGCCCACTGAAGGAACAATGGGCTGGGAGGTCAGTTTCTTAATCTTAATTATGCAAATTCTCATGACCATTGATCAAAGACCACTGATCAAAGACCACTGATCAATGGCCATGAGTACCATTCACAGAGAGTTGGGGAATGGCTGCAATCACAGCATTGTAAGATGGTGACAGATGTACCCTTAGACCCCCTCCTCGATTAAGAGATGGTCTTTCCCTTTTCACGTAAATGGCCTCCTTCACTCCGCGCTCAAACCAGCGTTCCTCCCTGTCCAGGATGTGGACATCCTCATCATTGAAAGAGTGTCCACTGGCCTGTAGGTGTAAATAGACTGCAGAGTCCAGGCCCTACTTATGAATGTCATCTTGTTTCAGGATACATAACACCTCCCATTATCCAAAGACACATCTGCTTACTT
>VUQG01032072.1:0-12492 GCA_015106755.1 Etia nguti | reverse complement strand
CTCAGAACCACTTTGGCAAGATCTGAAAACTGCTGTTCGCAAACGCTGTCCATCTAATCTGACTGAGCTGGAGCTGTTTTGCAAAGAAGAATGGGCAAGGATTTCAGTCTCTAGATGTGCAAAGCTGGTAGAGACCCTAAAAGACTGGCAGCTGTAATTGCAGCAAAAGGTGGTTCTACTAAGTATTGACTCAGGGGGCTGAATAATTACACACACCCCACTTTTCAGTTATTTATTTGTAAAAAATGTTTGGAATCATGTATGATTTTCGTTCCACTTCTCACATGTACACCACTTTGTATTGGTCTTTCACGTGGAATTCCAATAAACTTGATTCATGTTTGTGGCTGTAATGTGACAAAATGTGGAAAAGTTCAAGGGGGCCGAATACTTTTGCAAGCCACTGTATATGATATCTACCCTGGGGCCTATCACAGAGTTAGAGATCTAATTTTTTGAAGTTATGCTGCAGTCTGTTAAGACATTTTCTTCAATATGTAAAACATGTTAGAAGATGATTTACTCAACACCTTTATCTTAAAAATGGATCACACAACAACCTATAATAATAAGTTGTTGTGTAGTGACCAACCCACATAAAATCTTCATATCTAAAATTTCCCTTTGCTTTGTGCAGCCCCTGTCTTGTGCAGGTGTGTTAATTAGTCTCAGAGAGACCAATTGGAACATTTCATAAACATTACCATGCAGTCTAGACTTGAAATACCTGAATTTTCATGTGGAGAAGGTTAATCTCCATGAGTAGATAAAACTCAGACAATGCCCTCCTTCCTTCACATATACTTCTCAGATTACAAACATGTAGTCAACTGAATTTGGGGTTCGAGTTGCATTCAAATCTGTAGACAACATTTTTACCCGCATAAAAGTTGTTATGGTTGTAGATGGAACCCTGACACGGTACAAAGGCTTAGCTTGGGATTGCATTTTTAATAGACCCTGAAGGTAAGACTCCTTCTAAGCATCCAATTTTAATAAAAATTTAAAAAGTGAAGATATACTAAAAATATGGTACATTAAGCTTTGTCACCACAAAACAAAACTGTACAATCTTAAGTTGTAGTTGGTTTGTAAACTATACATTCAAAACCAATTTAAATTTAACAGCAACAAAAGAAACTTGTTTTTTAATCAGTAACCATACTGATTTATGCTGATTTTAAAAACAGTGTAGTAGTAGTGGTAGTTGTTATGTGGTTTACTATACACCTGATATCGAGAGTTTATTTTTAGATAGAAGCTCTATCATGAAATATGACTATATGAACAGTTAGTTAACTTTAATTTTAACTGAAGAATGTATGTTTTTGTCTAGCTTTTATTAAGTTACTATTAATTGCATGGTGAAAATATCAATTTGTCATTGTTTTAGAGTGATGTTAAAAATGGAAATAATGACATTATTTCATCAGTAAGAGGAAGCTGTGCACTAAATTGTGCCTATTCTGACAAAAAGAAGAAGAATGAGCATGCCCAGTATCCCAGTTCAGACCACTGTGTTTGGAGTTTGTTAAGGAGAAACTGTGGTTTGCACAGAAGTCCACTATCAAAACACCGCTCGGGTTCAGATCCAGGAGGCCATTCCTCCCGATCATGCCCCTCCAGGTCTCACTGTTATTGCCCACATGAGCATTGAAGCCTCCCAGTAGGACAACAGAGTCCCCAGATGGAGCACCCTCAAGCACCGCACCCAGGGACTCCAAGAAGGCTGGGTACTCTGCACCGACATTCAGCGCATAAGCGCAGACGACAGTCAGGACTCACTCGCTGACCCAAAGGCGCAGGGAATAAACCCTCTTGTCCACCGAGAGAAACCCCAACGTACAGGCAGCAAGCCAAGGGAATACTACAATACAGGCCATTTACCATACTAGGATACCCACCCCAGCCCGCTGCCTCTCACCAGGGCCAACTCTAGACTGAGAGAGACTCCAGCCCCTAACCAGGAGACTGGTTCCGGAATCCAAACCATGTGTTGAGGTGAGTCCAACTATATCTAGCCTGTCTCTCAACCTCATGCACTAACTCAGGCTCCTTACCCACCAGAGAGGTGATATTCCATGTCCCAGTTGCTAGTTTCAGTAGCTGGGGATCGGTCTGCCAGGGCCTCCGCTCTTGGCCAACACACATTGCACCTGACCCCTACGGCGCCTCCTGCAGGTGGATGGGCCCACGTCCCTTTTTCGGGCTGTGCCCGGCCGGGGCCCATGGACTAAGGCCCAGCCACCAGACGCTCACCCTCAGGCACCCTCCCCAGGCCTGGCTCCAGGGTGGGGTAACACTATCCCGGGCAGGATGAACTGTGCCCTCAATCTTCTACTCATAGGGGTCTTTTGAATTGCTCTTTCTCTTTTTTAATCGCTCCATGGTACTTTAAGTGTCTGAAAACATATTACATTTTGTCCAATAAATTCCAGTGTTCAGGACAAAAGACACATTGTGGAGGAGAGCCAGAGACATAAGAATAACTAATGATTAAATGCAGAGTGGTGTATAAATATTTAGTGAGTGAAGAAGAACCACCATTGCAGAGCAACTACGTGAGGATTATTAAAACGAAAAGTTTAAAGTCAAATCTTAAAAGTAGAAAGGGTGTCTGTCTCCTGAATTCCAACTGGGACTGGTTCCACAGAAGAGAGTCCTGAAAGGGCTTTGCTTCCCCGATCTGTTCCACCATGTCCTAAAGGTTCTCTATTGGATTGAGATCTGATGACTGTGAAGGCCATTTGAGTACACTGAACTCACTGTTCAAGAAATGTTTAAATCTTTAAAGTTTCTGAACTATCCAGACCAGCTGATTTAGCACCAACAACCATGCCATGTTTGAAGTCACTTAAATCAACTACTCTTCCCATCTTGACCATGTCTACATGGCTAAATTGCTGCCATGTGTTACTGTGATGTGATTGGTTGATTTGATATTTTTATTAAGGAGCAGTTGAACAGCTGCAGCTCCACTAATGAAGTGACCCATGAGTGTAGTTTTAAGTTCAAAATTCAAAATGTCCCATGTTATTATCTAGAAATACTATGGGTTAAAGCAATCCAATATACTATTGCTCAAATGAATTTATATTAAAATTGTTTTCTGATACAAAGAACATAAGAGATCTGATTTTAGCAACACCTACATGGTAGCTGTTAAAAAGAGCAAAATGCACAACTATCATCACAGCACAATAGAAATGGAGACTCATGCTGAGCTCAGATGAAATCAGTACACGAGTTTTGGATTAGGCACGCTTGTCATCTCTTTCAATGAACTTGCAATATTTTCCAAAAATGTTGCCCACATCTTAACAGAGGATGCTAAAAGGTCCACTCATTCTATCTCCTGTAGTACAGTGACTGCTAAAATCCCTGAGGTCTGGCCACTACTGTGTACATTTAATCTCTTTGAGCCATAGGTGAGAGTGGGCAGTTAGCAGTAACTAGTCAGGAAAACTGACTAGATGGTTTTGCTGCAGTATTCAAGCTGAACATTAATTATTCTTTAAACTTCATTTTAAACTGCAAGATAAAAGTATGAATAATAATTATATTAGTATATGGTTATATTGCTTAAACTTGTATATGCCTGTAAGTATTACTAGATTTTGATTAATTTGGTTATTAAATGACAAAATTTAGTTGACACACAATTTAGTTTCCAGTTAAAGTTTAGTTTTAATCAACAAGTTACAGAACTAGTGCCTGACATTATTGGAACACTTTTGAAATGACAGTTGCTAAATAAATAATACCTAGAATAACTTGGTGACATCAAGGTCTTGGGCAGTTATTGGAAACTTGGGCAGTTGTCGGAAACAGAATCTTAGCTATGATTCTGAATGACAGGAAGACGATATTTAGTTGGTAAAACAGCTGAAAGCTTAAACACACTGGTTAGGTGCAAGTGTGTGGGTGTGTCAATAGCTCTTTTATCCTTGTCCTTAGTGGCTAAGACAATGAAAATGTTACACTAACACAAGTGATTTTTCAAAGGTCTTTAGCAAAAGGAGTATTTGTCCAAAAGACTACTAGATCTTCTCCAGGTGGTTATTATTATATTAAGTACATATATATCAACAAAAGCTGGTATGGCTCACTTTTTTTCAAATGAAACCTCAAATGAAATTTCTCTTGATTTACTCCACAGTCCTCTGCAACACCTGTTTTGCGTTGACTTCCATCTCTAGTGTCATTGCATATTGTAGGAATGTATCAAAAACAATTTCAAACTTTTAGCTAACTTTGAGTTTGACATTCTCTGAATGCCTGTGTCCTTCTTTCCAGCACCTAAGGTAATTTTGGAAACTGTTGTTCGGAGCAGCTAGCAGCTGTTGAGTCTCCTCCAAGAAACTTTGTGGCAAAAAAAGATATTTGACTCCCCTCAGGCCCACCGTCAGCAGCGCATTCAACAATAAAAGAGCCAAATAATTACTGTGCCGGAGGAAGTGATCTGTCTGCAGCCCCCAGTGGTGCTCCACACAGCTCTGACTGCCTGCAGGCCTGTGGTAGAAGGAGATATGAGGGACTGATAGAGGCAGGAAAAGTTGTGATGAAACTGCTGAAGAAAACAAGGTGGATGGAAGCAGAGAGCTATGAAGGTTAGAGTACAGGTGACAGAGGAATGGAAGAGCATATTTCATTTATTTTCAAATTGTTCTTAGTGTTTTGATTTTGAGGAGTGGTTAGTTATGATTTGTGGAATTTCTAGTATTTTTTGTGAGTGATAAAAACTGTCTGGAAAATGACTTTCAGGACGTGATATAAATACTTGTATTTGATGTAAATCCTGCCTTCCCTCTCTCTTGTGATACAATGTAGAAAAAAAAATTGGAAGAATCCTCGCCAAAGCATCACACCTTTGCGCTAGCTTCACTCATATTTCTACCAACTCATTATGATTAAAGACAGTATAAATCTAATTGATTTCACTGTGTGACATGGGCCAAAATCTTTTTACTTTGTTAGTCAATATATTCAAGTACATTTGCATTCAAATAATTTAATCATTCCTTAGTTTTGGGGGCTTGATTTTGTTTCTTATCGTTGTCATAGCTGATTTTCCTTATTTTTCATATACTGTATTCTTTGACATTGGTGGATGTGCATACTGAAGATAGCAAAAGTTGCAAAAAAATTAGCTCAGAGTATATCCAAGTAATCCCTGTGAGCCCAAAGCTCAGGCTCATTTTTTTTTACTAATCTAGGCTCTATATGGTATCATAGAGGTGGATATGGTCCTCTCCGGCATTTCAGATAACAAGTGAGACCACAAGCTTTTTTTGTTTGCTTTGTTTTTTGTTTTGTTCTTTTCAACATTTAACAGTTTTTAACAAACTAATCAAGCACAGATTTGCCTACCTGCAGCTTTGTCTGCATCCTTAAGATTCTAATGAAGGAAAAAGAACACCGATTTGACACAGTGGAGGAGATTATTAGATACCTCAGAGGTGACATTCACCAGTTTTCCTGTACCTTTTATGTACCCATACATAAGGGCAGACATGAAGGTTAACATTCAGTTATTAAAAACAGAGCTCCAGGGAAAAAACAAATTAATATGAGATGGGGGTACATAACAGGCAGATTATATATATGTGTGTTGGGAGTCTGTCCCCTTAGGTTCTCTTTTCCTCCTGCCAGTAACATTTTCAGTTGTAGCTTTTTCCCGTGTATGGTTACATGTTTGCCCATGTGCAACTACAGTCGCTAGCTTTGAGTGAGCTGTGAGGCAGACAGACTAACTTGTTTATCAGGTTTTGTTGGGGGAACTTTTGCTTTTGACTTGAAGAGACGAATGAATAATGGTGTCGCTTTTTACCATCAGTTCAATGATGTATCCATAGAGAACCTCACAGGTTATACAGAGAGAGATGTTGAACTGATTTATTTGGTTCCATTTCCGACGTGTTTTTCTCCTATACCAGAGCTGATGTGGAGGTTATCTCTGAGCTCAGAAGAACACTGCAGTGATTACTCGCACCCTCAATGCTTGTGTAAATGTTATGGATATATCGCCACTGTTTGTACCCAGCATGACTAATGTGGCAAGTATAATCCACCCACATGAGTTGGTGACTCTGAGATTTTTAGAGTCTTAACCTATTGCATTTCTTCGGGACACTGATGTATCTCTTATTAGTTATGTGCTGTTTTCACTGTCTGCTAGTTTACATCAGAACATTTACTCTTTACTCATGTCGTTGGATGCTGTTTCCTTATCTGAAATTCTTTTGTTTGCTCATTTCTGACAGTTGGAAGCTCTGTTGTGTCGAATTCTTTGTACTATTTGGTTGCACTTTTTTCAAAGAAACTTAGTGGAACAAACAGCCGATATGTGACAGTTTTAGGGCTAATGATTATGCCATTCGTGTCACTGTGCTTGCTTTGTAAGTACAGACAGCACTTTTTTACACCAAAACCCAGTTTGCTCTGGTGCAACACGTCAGTAAATCTGGCCCTTAAGTGGTTGTGTGACCAGTGTGGGTCAAATCAATGAAACTGGTGGTTGTAGGTAATCTTGAAACTGTGAAACTCTACATGTCATGTGTTCTTTTTTTGTGGGACAGTGGTGACAGAGTTCAGCAGGAAGCTTGCCACTGTAACAGAAATTGTCTGTTCCCACTACATTTGCCCAGGTTCCCACAGGCAGGCACCTGCTGGTGGAGGATCATGTAAAACAGTAAAAAGGCATAGGAGTGATCATATATGGTGCAGACAAGGAATACAGATCATAGGGCACCTTTCTACTCTTTCTACTCCTTTGCACTTAAAACGCTTTATAAAAATAATTAAATGCTTTCTAGCTAACATTCAGACACATTCACACTCCGATGGATACACTGGAGAGCAATTTGGGGTTAGTTAAACACCCCAATTTAACACCAATTAATATTATATTATAAAAATCTGTATTATATTGCATCAAAATAAAGATTTTTCTCCAGAAATTAATGTTGTAAAGTTTATTGTAGAGACTTATTATGAGGGCCAAAATTGACTCAGACCTCAATATGAAGGAATGCAATACGAACAGTACATAAGAGCTATACAGAGAGACTGGATGGCAAAGGATGTGCAGCAAATCTGGGTGAAAGGATAGATGTGGAAATATACTGAGTGAAGAAAGTGTACTGAGAAGGTGGAAGGAATACTTTGAGAAGCTAATGAATGAAGAAAATGAGAGCGAGCAGGACAGATGGAGGACAGTTACTGAATCAGGAAGCGCAGAGGCAGCTATGAAAAGAATGAAGAATAGAAAGGTGATTGGTCCAGATGACATTCTTTTGGAGGCTAGTGGATGTTTTAACCAGATTGTTTCACGGGATCTCAGAGTGTGACGAGATGTCTGAGGAATGGAGAAAGTGTGTGCTGGTGCTGTACAGACCTGGAACAATTACAGAGGGTTAAAGGTCATAAGCCATACCATGAAGCTATGGGAAAGAGTTGTTGACACGAGATTAACAAGAGAAATGAGAATCGGTGACCATGATTTCATGATGAGAAAGAGCACTACATATGTGATGTTTGCTTTGAGTGTGTTGATGGAGAAGCATAGTGAAGGTCAGAGGGCGTTGCCCTGTGTCTTTGTGGATCTAGAGAATGCTAAAAATTTGGTATGAAGGTGGAATTCACTCAGTGGATCTCAGCATCATCAACTAAAATACATATGAATCTCTGCTACACTTGGTGTAACCTAACTCTGACCTTTAACCCACAGTCACTGTACACCAGTCACACACTGTTCTTTACTTTAAATCCATCACAGTACAGCAAACTAACCTATTTGTCCTGAACCAACCTGCAGAGGATTTTCATGCAGCCTTTAAATAGTAGTTAGTCCACCTCATTTTGTTTTGTAGCATGTTTCACAATATGAAATAAAACATAACATCACATGTACAGACCCAATATCTCTTCTGTAGGGCTAGCTAGATGGAAACAACAACAAAACAAAAAAAAATGTCCCACTATGACACCTGACTATGGCACACAGTTTTTGCATGTAGGGAGTAAAAGTAAAAATTGTGCAGAACAAAAACTACTCAAGTAAAGTACAGATACCTGAAAGTTATACTTAAATACAGTAACAAAGTGTTTGTACTTCCTTATTTCCCACCTCTGACGGTAGGTCTGACAGTGGGGATGGACAGGTTGACAGAAGAGGTCAGGAAGGAGTCTGTGTACTAAGATGTTTGACATTGTGATCTGTAGTGAAAGTAGAGAGCAGGAAGACAGAATACATGTGTGTGAATGGGAGTGAGACAGGGCGTATAGATAAGACCCAAAAAGTAGTTTTAGTGAAGATGGACAAGCTTAAATTTTGTACATAGGGTCAACCATCCAAAGCAAGAGACAGTGCAAAAGAGGTGGAGAAAAGAGTGTAGTGTAGTGGTGTAGTGGGTGGAGGCGAGTGTCAGGGGTGACATAGAAGGATAGCAGCAAGGTGAAAGGGATGATTTACAAGATAGTAGTGAGACCCAGAGACACAATGACAGAAAACGATGGGAGTGATGAAGGTGGAAAAGATTAGAAATGTATATATCAGAGGGACAGCTCAGGTTGAGCGGTTTGGAGACTGCATGCAAGGCTGCGATGGCTTTGTCGTGTTCCGAGGAAGGATAGTGGATATATTGGACAAAGGATGTTAAATATGGATCTGCCAGGCAGGAGGAAAAGAGGAAGCCCACAGAGAAGAATCATTGTGGGACAGAAGAGGGACTGAAGAGGATCCTATGAAAGAAGAAGTTCATGTGCATTACCACAGTGGTGTTTAAATCAAAAAATCAATATGGGATGTGTATAAAAATGTAATGTAAATGCTGTAATTACTTAACAGTTAAGGCTACATTTTTTGTTAAACCTTTTGAATCAAAGCTGAAACTATACACTTCAATCACATCTTGATTGCTTAATTTTAAATCCACTTTGGTGGTGTACAGAGGCAAAACTATAAAAGCTGTGAACACTGTTTGTCCAAAGACCGCCAGAATCAGCTTTGGAGACTGTACTTTTGTACATAGTGCAATTATGGACATCAAGTGTCCCACTTTATGAGGGACGTTGTAGCATTTTTAACCTTTGTCTCACATATTGTCCCACATTTTTTATTGATGCTAGTCTATTTTTTACAATTGGCATTTATCCAAGGGCTGTGAAGAAAGCTGGGGAGGCTTTCTTCACAGTACAGGGGTCAAGTGCAGGTTAACCTGTCACCTACTTTTTTCTTTCCTCGTGCTATACCAAATATGGAAAATAGGAAAAAGTCACGATCTATGCAGACTTTAATGTAAGACGATGAAAATTTCCACTACAGGGAATGCAGCTACAATAAAGACAGATGAACAGGTGAGAAAATGAAATGCAGGTCTGAGTTTCAAAAACATCTTAAATCTATAAAGAAAACAAAATGTGAGTACCAGACAAACCAGGAGCTGAAATATGTGTTAACAACTTTAAACCAATATACCAATATTAGAAAACAATAAGAAAAGGAATGTGTGAGTGTAAACAAACTGTTTTGTCACACCAGAAGAACAAACCAGGTCACACTTTAGATTATTTAATGCTTCGTGTTTTCTGAATTAAAATGGATTTGTTATTCACATGATAAATATCAAATCTGTAATCTGAATATTGTGTGTGCTACATTTTTTTATCAGTTAGATAGACAGCCTTTAAGTGTTACTAAAAGTTGATATTCTCCACATTAACTATTGTGCCCACATATGATTTGTTGGACAGTCATCCTAGCCAACACTAACAGTAAATGCATTATAACTTATTACTCTGCTGTCTGTCACATTACCATGTGAACTAATGTTCTTCAGTCAGCTAACAGATTTTTGCACAACCCTAATACTCCCCATGTTACCTGACAGTACAACCAAACTCCAAACTAAGTCATTTGCTCATCACCAGGCCAAACTATTGAAATCCTGATTTTATTAAAGTCAGGATTAGAGACACAGGAAGAAAACATGGCTCACTGCTTAAGGCAAATTGTGCAAAACATGTGACTCCAGTGGATACTGAAGCTTCTATTAGACTGGGAACGCTTACAACAGCAGCATCATTCCTGTGCTGAGCAGTGAGGAATTTACTATTTACAATTAACAAACAAATGATCACAAATGTGCTGTTTTTATATCTCTCTGTCATCTTATATTTGAGCTTCTGTTCTTTCTACTCAGTCAGCTGAAGCAAAAAGTTGCTCCACTACTTGTTAATTTCAACAAATCACCTCTTTATATTTCGACATGAATGGATGGAAACATTCAGTACCTTAGATTTCATCTGCAAACTACCTTGCATTTTACTAAAATTTATATACAGTGTGAAAAATGGATGTAACTTCTATGTCTAAAAAGTGAAGTCAAAGCAGAAGTGCCTTAAATCTGCATTGTTTCTAACAGGGGTGACTCCTCTTGATGCAGAAAGGTTTTCCAGTCATATAGAAATGTAGTCATCATTTTTCTGAGGACTTTCCTGAGCGCCATACTTTCAAGGTATACTGAACAAAACATTAATTTAATTTTGTAAATGATGGTAACTGTTAGAGTCAGAAGGGAAGATGAAACAGGGTACGCTCGCTGGCTGACAAGTTGCCAATTGCAAATCATTAAGTCAATAAGCGCGCAGTGACTTCAGTTTCTCAGTCGGATCCACCCCTCACTCATCACAACCAGATTCAATGCATCAAGATGGGGATGGGAAAAAATGCTTTACTCAAAGCTTCACTAACCACTGATTAATGTCATGGTGGCTATATCCATCTTTATTGTTGTCCAGGGCTGGGACACTTCTTCCCATCCACTCATCTTCCTTCTGTGCTTTTAAGACTGGCTTAATCACTGGCTCACTACCACAGCTTTACAGCTTCTCAAGTGGCAAAAAGCTTACGTAAGGTTCTTCACCAGTGTGCTCCTCACTGTGCCACCTAGTGTCCAGTCAGTGTCATCTAAGAACGTCATCCCTAAAACACACTTGTCTTCACTCCTTTTTGCACAAACCCAGTTCCATTTTTTGGCTATCCCCCTATCTTCTGCCTATATGCTCTTTTTGAATAAATGACGCAGAACACTAAATTTGTAGTAATCGTTATATGACTTTACGAGATTGTCCTTACTAAAGTCACAAAACTGACTAGTTCATGTCCAAAGGTTGATTTAAAAAAATGTGTAGAAAAGAATCTAAACCCCCAGAAGGATCACTATGTAAGGTCAAAGCACTTTTGGATAATAGTTAAGATAAAATATTCTACTTTCTAAAGAGTTGAGGGTAATGGTTAAAAAGTGAAGCCAGAAGTGGCACCTAAGGAGCACAGCACTGGAATGTGAATGGGACAGATTTGAAGAGCTTACTTCAAACCTAAGTCTCTCTCTGAAGGATAAACATGGCACATAAAAATGAACCATTTAGTAGCTAAAGAGAATAAAATCATAATCTTCCATGTAGTGTGGCAATAGTGTTTGACTATAAATGATCATGATGCTAAAGAGCTACTGTGGAGCTGACTGTAATTCAAAATAAAAGCCCACGCACAACAAGGATAGTTCATGGACATGCTATGTCGACAAGACTTTTCACTGAGGACATAAGCAATTTCAAACTAGCACACAGAATTTTCTAGAACAAAAAAAAAAAAAAAGCTTTTATTTATTATTTTTGCATACCTGCAGAATTTCATTGAGCTTAAAGCTAACAAACGAGGCAGTGAGTGAGTGTGTGGGAATGATGAGAATCTAGGGGTTACCAGTGTTTTCAGTGGAAGCAACCATTTCAATGTCATTTTTCAAATGTGGTTTGTAAGTGTGGGAAGAACCACTGTTTTTATACAACTAATCCATTACGAGTAAAAGTTACATAATAATAATAATAATAATAATACATTTTATTTATAGGCGCCTTTCAGACCCTCAAGGTCACCTTACAATAACACGTGAACAATAGCAGCAGAAAAAAATATATATATATAATAAACATTGTCAAATAAAATTTAAACATAAACAGTCATAAAAATATAAAAGCAAGTATAAAAACTTTGCAAGGTAAAAATGGACTAAGACAGATCAGGTGTATGCAATTCTAAATAGATGAGTTTTGAGACATGATTTAAAAGTGGTGAGACAGTGTGTGGTCCGGAGAACAAGTGGAAGTGCATCCAAAGTCTCGGGGCAGAACAACTAAAGGCTCTGAGTCCAATGGTAGTCAGGCGAGCAGGTGGAACAGACAAAAGGGAAGCTGAAGAGGAGCGGAGTGTACGAAGGGGTGAGTATGTATGGAGAAGATCAGATAGATATGGAGGAGCAAGGTTATGAAGCGCTTTGAAAGTGAGAAGCAGGATCTTGAAATTGACACGGAGGTGAATTGGAAGCCAATGGAGCTGTTTAAGAACAGGTGTTGTGTTCAGTGGATCTAGTTCTGGAAATAATACGAGCAGCTGTATTTTGAACTAACTGCAATTTATGGAGGGATTTATGA
>VUQG01032071.1:0-17268 GCA_015106755.1 Etia nguti | reverse complement strand
CGTCTCCCATTTTGACCTCGGAACTTCCAGGCCATACTCGGCACAGATGTTTCTGTATACTATGCCGGCCACTTGGTTATGGCGTTCCATGTATGCCCTGCCTGCTTGCATCTTGCACCCTGCTGTTATGTGCTGGATTGTCTCAGGGGCATCTTTACACAGCCTGCACCTGGGGTCTTGCCTGGTGTGATAGACCCCAGCCTCTATGGATCTTGTGCTCAGAGCTTGTTCCCGTGCTGCCATGATTAGTGCCTCTGTGCTGTCTTTCAGTCCAGCTTTGTTGAGCCACTGGTAGGATTTCTGGATGTCAGCCACCTCCTCTATCTGCTGGTGGTACATACCGTGCAGGGGCCTGTCCTTCCATGATGGTTCCTCCTCTTTCTTGGGTTTCTGCTGCCTGAGGTATTCACTGAGCACGCGGTCAGTTGGGGCCATCTTCCTGATGTATTCGTGGATGTTCGTCTCATCAGATGTCTCATCCTGGACTGTGGTTCTGACACTCACCAGTCCCCGTGCTCCTTCCTTTCGCTTAGCATACAGCCTCAGGGTGCTGAACTTGGGGTGAAACCCTTTTAAACTTTTTCATAATGCTTTTCTTCTGCAATAATTAATTTAGGTATTGTGTTTGTAAAATTTTGTAAAATATATGTTACCTTCACGATCTGTAATGAAATTATCTAATTTTAATCTTAAATACTTAACAAATCCAAATATCCCACTGTGGAATCCTACACCTACATTTTCCTCCAAAGAAAATGCTCGTCCGTTCAGAACTGCGAGCTAAGTTAAACAACCTTGCTGTTAGCTTTTCTTTCCTAATCGTTTGCTACTTACTGTACATTTAATTTATTACGTTTCTGTGAGAAGCAGCTACTTCTCACTGTTTTACTTATGCGCGCACTCGCGGAGTCCATGGCCTTTACCAAACATCCGTTTCCTGTGTGTCATATGACTCGCGCTCTGCTGTCATTTCTGTTATTCAGTAGCTCTTAGCAAATCACGTCAACCAGCGTCAGATTTCTTAGGTTTTCTGTACCTTATCCGACAATGGCAACACTGGTGGCAAACAGGGCGATGGATGTGAACGGTCTGGCAGCGGCTTCGAGAACACATACCCAGGCTGTGACCAGGAATTACATCTCTCAGCCCAGGCTAAGTACGTTGCTAATGAAAGCTACCAGCTAACAAGGTTGTTGTGTTGCGTTCGGTGATGTAGTTACGGTAGGAAATGGGATAACTTTGACGCAATGTATAAATGTAGCCTTTAAAATGGCATGCACTATTATGGGACAGTATGTTTACTGACTCGTCCAATAGGTTAATGTGTAGTGTGAAAATATAAACGTGTAAGATTGTTAAGTCTTGGATATTCCCATTGAACGGGGACGCAGCATTAGAGGGCATTAGCGTTAGCTACCTATCCACCTATGGTGCTGTACACAGGGCCTTAAACAAACCAGCTATGATTTTATAAATATTAGTAATAAAATGCGAGTAATTAATTCGGTAAATGAACCTAACTGCTGCTGTACATGCTGCGTTTAAGAATATGTCATTTCTGTCAAACAGCAATGTAGCAACGCTAGCTTGCTGCCTTTCACCAATGTCTCGGAACTGTAACTTACATTTTATTCATTAAGTGTACTGAGCGTATGCGGATATATGTGGTATATTACACTCAACTGGTCACGAATTTAAAATGCCATATTTGCGTTTTTGCAGTATTTTAAGGGCAGTACTATAAAACACAGCCTATTGGTCGTATGGGCCAGATGGATGATCTGTCATGTGATCGGATCACATGAGTGAGGCAGCCCGTGGTTAGGGAAGCTGACTTTCATGCTCTCGTGACAAGAATTTTCACATTGCTTTGTAAATTTTATGATACAAAACTGTAGAAAATGTGAAAATTTACAGAGATTTTCTAAAACATTGACTCTTATTTGTCATCTGTCTAGGGGTAGGTGTGGTAATACTGTTTCTATACAGGGGGCACATAATATTGATATGTTTTGAGTAAATTAAAATACTCTGAGAATATTACAGACAGGAAGGCTCATTGCAGCCTTTAGGAAGCAGCTACAAAGAGATTCAGTCTGGCTTGGACTGACTGCAGTCACTTAAAGACATTGTTGAAGGTTTGAAAATAATTTCAAAATAATTTTTACATGCACACACTGTTCCCATTAGTCTGAAGCTCAGCTGGCTGTCAGCTGGTTGTGCAAATGTAATAGTTAAATGTTAATTTCTGTTAAATGTGAATTTCTGTCTATGTAAACAGCAACACATTTGTAATTTTCACACATTTATCACAGTTAATTACTGTATTATTAGAAACAGACTGTAGGTAATTGCCAGCTTCACCCCATATAACTGATGACTGATAGCAGACTTTGTCTGTGGCAGGTTTTAGTCACCGTCTCACCATGTTTGACAATCTTATTGTCAGCAAAAAACACATAGCTGAAGTAAGATAACTTGATCTTATTGGCTAAAACAGATATCAACAAAGTTTAACTTTGAAGACATAATTTTCACTGGAAAAGGGTGATAAATACCAATTATTACAGCATGTGGCATATCACAAAATGTGACAATAATGTCATATTGTGAGTGAAATATGATAAAAAATGTTATTATTGGGTGTCTGGTGATTCCCATCTTTACTATCTATGGTTATTTGCTATTATATGGTTGTAACTAAAGGTTATATTTTTATAAGCAGCACATCTGTTGCATGTTTAGTTGTTTTAGTTATTAAACTCCCAGAAAGAAAATGGAAACATTTGAACTTTCAGACCAGCAGTCCATTTGCTGGTAATTCATTTTTGCTTAAAGTCAGAATTCTGGTGTAGGGCCATTTAAAGTGACAATTCAAAGTTATACAAAAGTAGATTGTGTTCTTCTCTTTGTGAAATTTCCCCCTCAGTCACCATCCACCCAGCTTGCTGTAGCTGGCTGGGCTGTAGAGGAAAAGCAGGGACAAGTCCTCTGAACAGTTGCTGCACCTTAGCCCCTCACCTCTCAAACACTTGCAAGCAGGTTGATGTTGTTGCTTCATCAGAAGCTAAAGAGGACAAATCCAATATTACAATAACTGATTTCAAAAGCAAGTAAGTTGTGAACTTAAATTGTTTGCTAACCGATCGCACAGCAGTTGTTGTGAAACAGTTCTGAAATGCTGCTATTTTGTCATCTTCATCAACATAGTTGAATTAAACAGGAATCCTAAAAAAACTGTCACAAAACACTAAGAACTATAAGAACATATAAGAACCATAAGAACATATAAGATCTATAAGAACCATAAGAACATATAAGATCTATAAGAACATATAAGATCCATAAGAACATATAAGATCTATAAGAACATATAAGATCTATAAAAACATGTAAGATCTATAAGAACCATAAGAACATATAAGATCTATAAGAACCATAAGAACATATAAGATCTATAAAAACATATAAGATCTATAAGAACCATAAGAACATATAAGATCTATAAAAACATGTAAGATCTATAAGAACATGTAAGATCTATAAGAACATATAAGATCTATAAGAACCATAAGAACATATAAGAACAATAAGAACATATAAGATCTATAAGAACCATAAGAACTATGAGAGCAGAAATCTCTATGAGCACATTAAAGCTACTAAAGTCTGGGGGTTGGTAAATGTTTTAAATTCATTAATTCATTAACATGAATAGTTAATAAGTTAATATTTAAAAAGTCTTTTTTCCCAAACAAAAGTGCACTTAATGCACATGTGCTCTTACAAATATTTTAATAATATTAACTGAGAAAAATTAATCTAGAGCACAATAAAACATTTGGAAGAATATCTGGGCTTTACCTCATTATGCTTGATTTCCTTTACATTAATGTAGACATTTCCTCTATAATTTGACACATAAAAGATACAAATGGGTGTATAAAACTCAGAATCCTGAACAAATGCCTCATAAGGACGACCTAACCCTAACCCACACCAACCCTTATTATAAGTTGTTGTCACGACTGCAAAATGTCAGTTATTGTTCATATACCCATTCTCTTCTGCTGATCCTTATCAGGGTTTTGAATAAACTACTTGGTGTTCCTTGCTTTAAGTCTGGGCCTGGTTGACAATAGTTGAACAGTTGAATTCTGTGAAGAAGAGGTTAAAATGTTCCTTTTTCTTTCCTATGTTGTTGGCCGAGCATTATTAGAATTAGGGCAGCAACTATCAGTTATTTTAGTAATGAAGTAATCAATAGAGAATTCCATCGATTAACTGAGTAATCGGATAGGAAATACTTGTCTTTTATTAATGAGAAGAAATAAATATTCAGTCTTTCAGAATGAACTGCTCATTTGTTTCCATTTTAGAAATTGCAATGTTTTTAAGTTTAACTTCATACAACATTTATAAAAAAAAACATCCAAACCCTTTGATTGTATGTACTTCCCATATTGAAATGTATTTTTTTTTAAAGAATACATCTTCCTAGATGAAATATATATATATATATATAATCTAAAGTACAGTCAATGACCAAAGTCCATATAATAGGAGGCAGGTTTTTGTGCTGCTGAAAACAGATGTTATGATGGTGCAGACATGAATTAATATTAATGATAAATCAGTGTCCAGCCTAAAAAATGATTAACTGGCCCATGGACATTTTAAATGGCTCATGAAAAAAGCTTTTATTTTTATATTTTCATATGAATGTAATGTAATTAATACAATATTTTATATTATTTGACTTTAAAAAATGTTACAAAAGCCTTGAAATTTTGATGGTCTAGTACAGCCATGCCCCCCTTTAGACTCACCCCTGTTTACTGTGGGTTTCGCTTCCATGTAAAATGGGACGGCTACCGTCAGCCTTCGGCACGCTGTATAATTTAAACGTGTTGTCATATTAGGTTGATTACAGTTGATCTGCGTATTTGAATACAACTTGTTGTTGGTTACTGCAGATTTTCTCTGTGTAAAACACACGGTGGTGGATGGAGCAGCTACAAAGTTTGCTTTTCTTCACGTCAGAGTTTGTTTTTCAGGTGCTTTGATGAAGGAGTCCTGCATTGAATTTTTGTCAAGCATTATTTCGAATCATATTATTCGAATTACTCGATGAATAGTTGCAGCCCTATTTATTAGCAAAGCATGGCGTTTTAAAAAGGTTTGCGCTGCTTCCACTTAGCTGTGTGAGCATGATGTTGAGTCTTGACTGGGCTGCTGCAGAAGGCCTGAGCCATGAGGCCAGCGAGGTGTTTTTTTTTTTCTTTCCTGCTCTTTATGCAAGTGTCAGAGAAGCAAGCATGGACTAAAAGCCTCTCAGCAAACTGGAAGGAAATGACTTAATGGCGCTCAGGCCATCTGAGAGCTAAGCAGAAAGGATGCAACATGTGATAAAACCCATCTTCTAAAAACACTGAACAATCCTGCTTCTGAAATACTCTAATTTTGCCGTCTTTTTTGTCTCATCAAACACATTACCAAACAGCAGCAGTCCACACTTATGATGAGGCAGCAATTTAGAGCTAAATGATAATCTCAAGTAACTGTTTGGAAAATTTTGGTGTGTTTCTCAAATACTGCAGGTGCTGCATTCACAAAATGTGTGTTGCCCTGCTGGGGGCTAGAGGAGATGTATTTTGTTTCCATTTGTCTTCAACGTACTCTTTATAGTTGGGAAAGGCAATGCCTTTGTCAGAGTCTAAAGGTAGTGTGTGAATGTATATGAATTCCAGTTATATAGGCCCATAAGATAAACCTGTAGTTTCTTATGTCCTCTGCAGTTCATTTAAAATACTGGAACTTGAACAACATGTTAGTGGACCTTGCTTAGTTTCAAGAGAACAAAGAAGCAAAGAAAGCATAATTGGCGGCATGGATGGGGCCAACTGTAACTTGGTCTGTTGACGAGCTTCAAAATGGTATAGAGATGTCTCTAAAATAAAAGTGAAGGTCTTTTATGTCATCTTTCTTCACTTTGTTACACAAAACTATCTGAAAAGTCTTTGAAAACTGCTGAAAATTGGAGGTGCTTTCAAGAAAATACTTGGCAGGTGATTGGATTAACTGTTTGTCACTTTTTACCATGGGCTAACTTCAGCCAATCGATAAACAAAAACATGGTATACAGACATAATTCAGTTTCTTGAGTTATGAAAGTTAAATAAAGCCATCAGTATATTCAACTATGCAGTTGGCTTGTCATGAAATTATTTTTTGTCACTATGTAAGGAACATTCACAGTCACTATGTAAAGCGTGATGGGTAATTATATGAATCATTCGTCTAAAACATGCCCATGATTAGTCCAACTATGAGCACATAGCTTGACACCGGGTAATATTTACGTGATCAGTGTCTTGCAACCTTTGACATCTCACAGATTCTGATGTTGCAGGTTTCGTTACTTCTCAACCAAAATTCACTGAACCAGCAGCAAAAGAAGATCAAAACTATGCTTCACGTTTGGAAAACGTGATGAATTCCCTCTGGCTTTTGCTGTTTTGCTTCCACCTCGATAAAATCACGCTTCCTGCACAGCTCTCTTTTTCTCAGTGTGTGTGTGCAAGTCATGCTTTTATGCTAGGATATTTTTTACCATGAGTAATGGTATATTGGATATGTGTCTCAAGCCAGTTTTGACCAAGTTTGTAGAAGGGAGCTAAAGAAAAAGAATTTTTCTCCCTCTGCCATAAAAGGCTAATGGGGTGTTGTCATCATCTCGCTGGGTGGGTGGGCAGCATGGACACTTAAGTTTGTAAATACGATGGCAGCAAACCACTCCAGTGTGAGCTGGAGGCCACCGCTTAATGAACCCAACAGAGCCACATCCACATAAAGCAGAGATGGCATCCTAAGGCCAACGAGGTGAAAGCCTTTTGCCACGTGGTTTTGCTAAAGGACAGCCTTCTGAGGTACAACACCCACTGATAATGAGTCTGACTTACCAGAAATGCAGACCAAGCTCTTATTATGGCTTTACAGGGACCAAATGGTTCTCATTACCAGGCTGGATACCTCATACTATTGAAGCACCTCCCACAGGAGACACAGTTGAATGCGTTCTCCAAGTCCACAAAACACAAATAGACTGGACAGACCCCCATGCACACTTTTTGTCCTTAATACATCCCTAGGTGTACAGGAGTGCAGCATAAAGGTTAAAAAAGGGTATCCCTGCCTCAGTCCTCAATAGCCAATTCACAGATAAAGGTGAGGTTTATTGTTACACTAGTCATACCAAAACTAAAAGCAGAAACTTCTCCAATAAACAGGAGAAAATGTATAAAATATATGGGAAGTTCACCCCTTTGAGGCCAAGGGCAGGTCTGCTGCTTCTTCCAGTTGCCAGCTGCTGCCAACTGCTGAAGGATGGGGTTTTTGAAGTGGCCAGTTGAGCCAGTCTCCATTCTTAAAGATGGTAACCACTACCCAAGTGGGTAGTGGTTACCATATGGCTTTGCGACATCAAATTGTCATTTGATGTCGCAAAGCCATGTGAACCAGAACAGCTCTACAACATCTCGGACCTTAAGGAACTCGGAGTGAATCTCATCTGCCCCAGGGGTCCTTCAAACAAAAAGTTCTTTAACTATCTTAATGATCTCGTTTACGGTGATGGGCGAGTCATCTCCTTCGTTTCCATACTCTGGTATAGGAAGGCATGTTGGTGGGATTGAAGACATCCTCGAAGTATTCCTTACATCACCTGACCTCAGTTGAAGTCAATAGCGCCTCACCCACACTATACACCATGTGAGTAGAACACTGCTTTCCCGCTTGGAGTCGCCTTTTGTCAGAATTTCTTCAACGGGGACTGAAAAGTCGTCTTTTGAGGTTTTGATTCAGCTACTGCAAGAACTTCACTCCTCTTGGAATGCTGGTACTTATCAGCTGCCTCTGGGGGTGCCACAGACTAACCAAACATACTAGGGCTCCCGTAGCGCCTCCCTGAGGTGTTTGGTGTCCACCATACCATCCATACCATCTAGCAGCCACACGTCTGTTCAGCCACCTCAGTTTGAACTCAATGTCCCCAGCCTTCCTCAAAATGCTGTAGAGGTTCTGTTGAAGATCCTAATGAAAGATCTTCTGCACCGGGGCCTCTGCCAGATGTCCCTTCCCCAAAAGCACAGGGGTGCAAGAATAGACTCAAGAATAGAGTCCAATTCCAAACGGGAACAGAGTCCAGCCCCTCTACTGGAGACTGATTCCAGCCTGAGCTGTACGTTGAGCTGACGTTTCTTCCGGTGACCCAGTTCAAGGTTCGTACTTGACCATAACTGAGCTTTGTTAGTATTAATCTCTGTCAGTAACAGTAGGGACATCAAGAATGATACCTAATTTGACAATATTATTGAAGATGGTTTAAAAAAAAACAAAAACAATATTTTGGCTTTTTTTATTTCCTGCTATTCCAAAAAGTTACTGAGCAGTGAGTCAAAAACTCACTGTACTCACCAAATCTTGAGCATACTCAAAATCAGCCTTGCTGTTTGTTTAAAGAAAAGTCCAACATCGCTATACTTTTAACAACGTCAAACCAGTTTAGGTTAGTATTTCAAGTCATCAAATAGTCTATAAGATCACAGTGTTGAGCTGGTTTTCCACTACGATACCGACTTGACAGAGCTCTAAGAGAAGCAGCTATTGAAAATCCACTCAGAGATAGAGCAGGAAAATAAACAAATAAAAAGGATTTCTCATCAGACCAAGTCCTTTCTTTTAAGAGGCCTTTGTCTCTCTCATGTCAAATGCGACAAAAGCTATTAGCCCATGAAATGGCTTGTCTTTGTTTTAGTGGTGCATTCTGTCATTTAGTGCTATGAAAAGACATGGAGCAAGGCACTACATTTCTTTGTGAAGATTTAATTATTGGTAATAATGTAGTCACGATAAACAAATGTCTCATCTGTCACTATGAAAGTAATTTCTATAAAATCAATGTTATTTTTTGCAACAGTTCTATAATCCACATTCTAATTAGGTTTAAGCAGCTAGCTTGTCAGTAGGAAAAAAGACTCTTGCGTGGGCGTTTGCCATTCTTTTCATGAAAGAACATTAAAATGTACGCTAAGGATTTGACACCATTTCAGTCTGTTGCAAGAACAGAAACCAATCAGCACACACTTGTTTCACTGACCACTTACGGCTCACTTCCTGAAATTCCTCACCTTAAAAACTGGTGGGTCTTGTTAGAAGAAATGCATTTCCTAATGCAAGAAATTCCCCACTCCATTACAGAACTTCCCATAAACCTAGAATTGTAACATTAGCATGATTTTTATTTATTTTTTTTAAACACCCTGATGATTAAATCTGCAGTGACTCGAGTATCTTTGTGGTTCTGCCCCAGCTCACAGCACATCTTAACTGTTTTTCAAGTCCTTCTTTACTAGTGTGGCCTCCTTTTTTCTCTACTTGCACTCAACATTTTCTGTTTATTGATCAGTTCGATTTTTGTTTGTTTTTGGTCATCACTCATTTTATTGCAGATGATTACTTGACAATATACTTGAGAGTTTTGAAACATGCTGCTTCCATTTCTTGTTGTTCCATAGCAAGGTCATTTGTTTTGACAGAAATAGTAAATGCGTATATTTTTCATATAATGATCCCTTAAAAAATGTGTGTCTTGTAATTTATTACAATAATGCATTTAGGTTTCCTAGATAGCCTGGGATATGTCGGCTGTCATAGAATTAAGTATATTTGGCTTTGCTTGATGTTAAAAAAAGCGTGAGGGTGCCACACATAATTAGCATTGAATTCTGTGGAAAACCTGTCTTTGTCTACAGGATGTATTTGGGGAATAGCTTGTGAGGGCTTCTTTGTTGGACCACTCTAAACCCTCTGTCCCAGGCCTTATTTTGACTCTAGAGAAGTCTGGGACTACCACGCAGGATGTGTTTATGTATTTTGAATCTTTTAATTCATTAATGCTTTTTAAAAAAAATGATTTCTTAAGTTTGTGTAAATTGTCATTATTTTGTATCTGCGTATAATGATGAAAGAAATAAACTGAATGGATAAGCTAGCACAATAAAATGCTCTTCATTTGCTCCAAATAGCAGGAGGCTGTTGCTCTGTCAAAGCCCAGGCGTCTAGCTATTGTAACTAAAGCACTAGGCTATCTCTGTAATAACCAGCTGCCTGTCTGTATACTCAGTGTTTTTCCTCTACTAGCAAAAAGGCCCTGCATACAAGAGACCCCACTCTGTTAGAAAATTTGCTCCTGGTTCATGCCTGATTACATTTCCTCCCAATCAGTGCAGTGTGGTAGGAAGTCATCTTTATATGGAGTACCTGTGCACCTGCAATGTTAAAAGCCTGTCTCATTTTCTAGTGGTGTCAAAACCAGGTGCTGCCGACATGTCAAAACACAGATTGTCTGGTGATTGATTGGTGAAGATGTGCCTGTGCTCACTGCTGTTTTTGACACCCCCCTGCCCCCTGATTTTAAAATGTTTTTATTTTATTTTTTTATTTATTCCAAAAGTCTATCATTTGTTAACAAAACATTCAACTTGTCCTTCATCTGTTTGGTTCATTTTAGTTGCACAATTTCCCTTTTCCCCCCCTCTAATGTTGAAAGCACAAAGTACTTTCTGCAGGATAAAAATAACGTCAGGATATTTTTCCAGTGCCATAACTGCATCACGACACAGTTGGATGAAACAACACATTCAAATCTATAGAAGTAGACGTTGATTCTCACATCACCGCCGCGGTTCATTATGCGAAAGCATAATGAAGGACTTGTCGTGAGGACTTGTCGTTACAGTGACTCCTAACTCTCAGCTTATGAATTGCATGCTAGTTGTATATAAGGGGCATAAACAATGTCAAGTACTAATTTTGGCAATATATATTGATTTGGGTTTTCTCTTTTAAGAAAATCAAAGGGATAATGTGCCAGTTATGTTAAAGCCCAAGTTGCTCTCTGATGCCTCCGTCGGAGTGTGAATGTTAGGCGTGGAAAAATGCTTGTATGAATGAGTGTGAATGAGGTATAATGAGGTTTGGTCTAAAACACATAGACAGGAAACACTGCGTTAGCAGTGATGGCTAATTTGGCTAATAGAGCAAAGGGTGTTTTAATGGGAAGTTCAGCGGTGTAGTTTATTTGGTCTTTGATATCCAATTCCATGATCAGTGGACAGGCTTGAGCGCCACCATCTTAGACTGTAGCTGGCAAAGGTAGATTGTGCTCTGCTCTACAGTCTTGGTGAAGTCAGCAGGACCACCTGCAGCACGTTAGGCTAACCCTCCAGGTCACAGCTGATCTCTAGAGCAGGAAAAAGACTGCTGCTGCAGCTCAAGATACTGGAGCTGCTGTGGAGCTAAATTGCATTAGGAACTGTTAACAACAGCAACACAATCAACCTAAAAATAAAGATAAGTATTCAGCTGTTTATTTTTATGTGGTCCATCCAGGTGTAATCTATGCTGGCAGTCTACGTCGGGCTAATTTGGGAAAGAACTCATATGAATATCATTAGTTGAGGGTTATCTTGTCATTTTTTGCGTGTGTGTATGTGTGGAAGAGCTGCTCGTAGGTTTTAATCAACTAGCATTCCTATGTCCAGTGGGGCTGTGGGAATCCCTTGAAGTAGAGGCTAAGACGTGATTGTGAGAGTGCACATCACAGCAGCCACTGCTTTGTAGCCCTCATTTATTGTCAGAATGATGATGCTCCCCCATTTCCATCCTAGGCCAGACTCCCCCTTTCCTCTCTTCTCTCATCTCCTCCCCTTGAGTTCCCCCCTCTTTCTCCTGGGAAATTGAATTGTGTTGGAATGCTCTGTGCCTCTTTTCTCTGGCACTTGAATGGGCTCTTTAGTATTTCACACCAAGGTGTCCTTCAGGGTGCGAGGTCAGGCTACCAAAACAGCTTCTAGTGGCGGATTAGGACCAATTAACATCTTTGTACACAAAGGGCTCTGGCAGCTGAACAGGCTGCAGGGTGACCCACGCTGCTGTTGCATGCCAAACCAGGGGAACGCTGTACTTGAGCTGAAGTAGCAAAAGAGGGGTGGAGAAAGTTTTCTAAACCTATTGGGAAATGTTGCTACTTCACACCTCATGAACATATAGCCCATTGATGAGTCGTTACCTTGTGAAATGAGAGAGCAAACCACTTATTTTTTTTCCATCATCACAGTTATACATAAGAGTGTTCCCTGAACTGTTGTCTTTTTTTCCTTCCCCTTTCATGTAATGATGGGTTAGCGTGTTGGGCCAGGGTTAGGCCTTTAATCCGACTGGAGCTGCTCATTCAGAGCCTATACGCACTTTAGACTTTCTGCCACTGAGTCGTCCATTTGTTTTGATCGATGAATCCTAAAGAGGCTCATTTTAACATTTTAGTTGTATTACTGATATGATTTATTTCAGTACTTGGTTAAAATATCAATTTGATTAAAATACTCTGACTTGCAGTAACAGCTGTTTAATTGTACATAACGATGTAGGTTGAGGTGAAAGGGTCCGACCACATAACAGGATCATTCCTTTATTTGCTTATTTGCCACTAACCTCGTTACTCTTTGACACTGTGTGTGTAGCTCCAAAATGTCTCTGAAATAATGCTGTGATTGTTAAATAATGATCACACCGAGTGACTGAGAGTTTTACCTGATATGTCTCAGTTACTTTCTGCTCCAGACGTCTACCATGACGATGCACCAGACTTGTGGATTTTTGCAAAGTTCCTTTTCGTTACATAGTAACATTTTCCTTCTTGTTAGCAATTTCTTGAAGTTGAAGTCAAGCTATCCAGTGTGTTCATAAACGTGGCTAATCTGTTGTAGCTGAAGGGGGAAAGGGAATATAATCCTGATGCTATGAATATTCACTGGAATTTTCAAATAAAGCATTTTTTTTGGTTATGTAACTGTGTGAAGTTTAAAGTATAAACATGCCAATTATTCTAGGAATGATAATCTAAAATAGTTCTTGGAGTAGCTGTCAGTTGTCCTTGTCAGAACCTCAAAGCCCAAGCTTACAGATTCACCTTTTGATGTGCTCTCCAGTTGTATGCGTTTTAATTTTTTTCCCCCTCTTTTTTTAAAGTTCTGGCTATGTAGTTACACACTCTACCATCATGCATGTGTTTCAGAAAAGCATAATGACTATACATAAATCCTGCATTTCTGCAAATAGAATAGTATTTTCTGCTATTAGATTATGCAGACTATAAATGACTAGCCGATTGTTATCACAGATACATGTTGGATGTAGCAGATTAGATTCATTGTTGAGCAAATGGTTGGTTAAATGAGGCCATGTTGTTCACAGGAATATGTTTTAGCTATAAGGTTAATGAAGAATGCCTTTAAGGTCCTGTGTATATTCTGTGAGAGTGTGTGTAGACTTACACAGAGTATCAGCATTTTGGAAACACCTTCAGTGACCTATTTGGAAGCATTATTTACATTAGCGTTCATTTCTATAAACTACATGTATAGAATTTCCAGTCAGATCTGATCCAAAGTGTATTATAACTTTGCCTGAATATTTCTCTTTTTTATTTTCTTAAAGTACACTAAATAATATGAGCTGGAAACCTTTCCCACCTAGAAAATGTCATTGCTGTTCCAAAATTCTCCCTTTTTATTCCAATTCAAGTCTTTTTGAATGATGTGTCAGGTTTATACGTAGATGTCAGATTTAGATTGACTGCAAACACCTGCGATTGGTTGTCAGGATGACGTGGATATCCATGAGGTTTGATAATTCTGGTACAAAGGTGTGAGGAAGCATGCACATGCTGCAGTTTTCAGTGTTCTTTTATTATTTCGTAATTGGCACAGTGGTGCATTTTCATGTTGTTTAAGTAAAGCTGTATGTTAAATGATGAAACCATGAACTTGCTTCCTGCCTGTCAGTGGAAAATGAGGAAAGCAAAGGCCATCTATAAATTGCTACCACCCCCCACCCTGCACTGCAGAGCAAGGCCTTGTAGAACAAACAGAGACAACTTGAGTCATTCACCGGAAAGTGGACCCTGAGGCAAGAACTGAGATAAAGGCTGTTTAGAGTAAAACACATTTTATTTTGGAGAGGAAATTTTATTTATTTATTTATTTTTGTATTTGTCCTGCCCTTGGTTTTTATCATCACACTTGAGCCATCTTTTATCACGCTAACTCAACAGTCTGTGCCCCATCCTCCCAACACCACCTCCCATTCAAACCTCGTGTTCAACACACAGACGCACACAGTGTGTGTCTGACTAATAGAGGGTAAAATGCAGGTGTGTGTGGGAAATGGCTGCAATACTGTAGCACATTGACAGGTTATTTTGTTGGCCTCTGCCTAATTAGTGGCATAGTGGATGCACCCCGCTAAGCTTTAGTGCTTTATGTTCGTAGCAGTCTGCTCTAATTTCCCCGTGCCTTTGATATCAGCCCAGAGATTGACAGTTCACACATAAAGAAGAACACCAGACCCTGATAGAAACAATGCCGCCACCTTCAGAACCCCCACTCCAACGCTCCCTTCACTTCCATGTCTGCATTTTACCACCCAGCTCTACAGATGTTCACAGCAAAGGAATTGTGGTGGCGTTAACTTTAATGTTTGCATTGCAAATTTTATTGCTTACTTCACAGAAAGGAGGACACTCTGTTGACCTGCTGTTCGTATTTGTTCTGAAAGTAGTTCTGTTCAAAAGAGACTAAACCTGCAGTCCCTATTTTGACTTTTTAATATTACCATCATTTATGGGTTTGTTTAACTTAATGTATGCTGCCACAGGTTAAACAGCAGTTTAGTATACTCCAGGTTAGAAGGAGAGGGAGGGCACGTATGTATATCTATAAGAAAAATATGATGTGGCGAAGGTCGCTGATGGAATAGAGTCTGCCTGCTTTTGGATTTGTAAAACCAGTGACCATTTTTAGGTGCAGCTCTACAGGAGAAACTGAACGACTGGAGTTTTATTTGTACTCGGTTCTTCCAAAAATATTCCTTCATTGGGTGTTTTTGATGATGGTGATGGAGAATACTGTGCAGCACAGTTCAGAATCAGAGGTTTTCACTTGAAGTGAACCGACTCTAAAGGTCATACAATACAGTGAATATTTAGACTATAGTGGAGTTTCTTTTTATTATCTGATCAAAAGAATTCTTATTAGACTGAATTTATTTTGACTCTCATAATAATGAGATCAGCCCTGCATTAGCTCTAAATGACTTGGATTGTTAGTCACATTGACCATCATTATCATTATTATTCAGGGGCACAGCCCTAACGGGTAAGCAACTTAATTCCCACACCACACAAGAGGGATACCCGTCCTTAAGCCTGATTCTGCTGGAGGTTACTGCCTGTTAACGTGCCAGATGCTGCTTTCTAATATTCTAGAATCTTTGCCTTACGCTGATGTTAGGATAAAAGTAAAGGGTAATTGAAATTGAAAAGTGAATGGGTGAACGAGGTATGCTGTATACAGTAAAAGGCTTGAGTACTGCAGTAGAGTAGAAAAGCATTGTCCATTACCATTTTACTGATGTTTCTAGAACTCTGCAATCATACACATTAGGGATATAGCATTTTTTTTTAAAATTTATTGTACTTTTTAAATATAATAAATTTAATAGATAATAGTAATATATATTAATATATACTCTCACGACTTCACACATCACCATTGCAAACAGGCACACAGCTCCTCACCTCACTAACAGCTGAAGTATTCGTATCGCACTTGAGGAGGAAAGTATTAAACACTTATCATAAATGTTTACCTGTCCAGTTAAAATCTAATAGCTACATGAGCCGTCTTCTTTCGTTAACGTAGTGTCGAGTGGACTGTAGTTAATAATTGGGAAAATTAGTTCAAGTTGAGAGTTTGAGATGTGACCTTCTATTGTTGCAGGATGGGATCAGAATCAGAATCTTTCTTATGGTATCAAAAATGGTATCAAGTATTTTTGTGGATATCAGTATCGAGTTTGAAATTCTAATATTGTGATAACCCGAATATGAAGTATTTAATGTATATTTTTCCACAGCTGCTCCAGTTCCCATGAGTCTTTAGTTTTGATTGATTTATGTGATTGACTGTGTGACCATGGAATCGAATGATGTAAAATTCCTCCATTTCTTGACCTGACATTTGCCTTTTTGTGACATTTTAGGGCCCAAAGTGCAGTAAAGTTGTTCTCACAGCAAAAGGTCAGCCTGCGGTGATTAGCAGCTTTGGCTGTGGGGAAGTCTGCTTATTGCACTGCTGATAGGTGGCTTGCTTGCTGCACAAGGAAATTGAAGTATTGTCTGTTATTTTCCTATTCTGCTGCCTGTTAAGGTTCAGAAATGAGGAACCTGTCTCTCTCCTATTTCAGCCTACTCCACTGTATCGGGTGTAAATGGACCCCTGGTGATCCTGGATAATGTGAAGGTAAGGTTGCAAAGAAATTCTATTTTTATCAGGCTTTCTGTCCATGGTACTGCTAATACTTGTTCATCTATTGTGTAAATCCTTTTACAATATTTATTAATTAGGTTGCAAATAGTGGCACTATCACTCGGTAAACTCCAAAGCAAATGTTTGTAGAAGTCAGTATAAATCAGCACTTTACTGGCTGATCTGCTCTTTTATAATAATGATAAAAATGTGTTTTTCTGTTTCTGTAGTAACAGTGTTGAATCTCTTTGAATTAGTTCCCCAGATATGCTGAGATTGTTCACCTGACCTTGCCAGATGGTACCAAGAGGAGCGGGCAGGTCCTCGAGGTGATTGGAAGCAAGGCAGTTGTTCAGGTAAGAAATAGTGAGTGAAAACTCTAAAACATATCAGCTGAGAGCCTCTGTGCTATAAGCTTTGTGCACTGTGAGGGTGTAATTGCATTATGCTATCCTTACTTGTCCCGTGGAGGTTGCTCTTCTAAAGACTCGGCTGTCTATCTAAAGGTCAAAGGTCACTCTTTCGAGGATGCCAATGTTCACATTTTGGACAGAGAAGACAGATGGTTTGAAAGAGGAGTGAAAGAAGCCATTTATGTCCACTGTGAGCGACCATCTTTGAACAGAGGCGGTGGTTACGACACCAACTGTCTGCCATCTATAATCCAGTTTTGAGATCCTTCCCCGACGCCTTAACGCCCACTCACATCCTGGGCCATCTGACCTCAGGAAATCACATGATAGGGTGGGGTTAGGTTTCACAATGAGCTCACCCGAAACCTTGGCTGATTGTGACCTACACCCGTTTTCACACCTTGGCTCGTGTGATTAGGTAGAGGATC
>VUQG01032066.1:41844-58711 GCA_015106755.1 Etia nguti | reverse complement strand
TCGCTTGAACAGTGCTCCGTGGGATGTTCAAGGCTTGGGAAATCTTTTTGTAGCCTAAGCCTGCTTTAAATTTCTCAATAACTTTATCCCTGACCTGTCTGGTGTGTTATTTGGACTTCATGGTGTTGTTTCTCCCAATATTCTCTTAGACAACCTCTGAGGCCGTCACAGAGCAGCTGTATTTGTACTGACATTAGATTACACACAGGTGCACTCTATTTAGTCATTAGCACTCATCAGGCAATGTCTATGGGCAACTGCCTGCACTCAGACCAAAGGGGGCTGAATAATTACGCACACCCCACTTTTCAGTTATTTATTTGTAAAAAATGTTTGGAATCATGTATGATTTTCGTTCCACTTCTCACGTGTACACCACTTTGTATTGGTCTTTCACGTGGAATTCCAATAAAAATTGATTCATGTTTGTGGCTGTAATGTGACAAAATGTGGAAAAGTTCAAGGGGGGCGAATACTTTTGCAAGCCACTGTATGAAGCACATTATATAGAGTGTGCTTCAGTTTAACTTTTGTCACATTTAAGCCTGTGATCCACACTCACAGATACTGTGGGAGATCTCATTAGAAAGAAAAAGGAGGCTGGGATAGATGTCTCAGTTACTGTCACTGTCAGTGTCATATTCTTTTCCCTCTCCTCTTTCCTTCTCTCCATTATTTCACACAGATCAGACTGCAGCTTTGTGCAGTTTTCCCCCCTTTTTTTCACTGTCCATTCATTATGAAGCATCTCTCCTCCTCCCACGTTTCAGTCCCCATCCTTCCGTTTCCTTCACTTTTCTTGTATGTCCTCTCTAAAACCACAGTTATTCTATTTTGTCTCTTGCAGCCTTCTCTTTATCCCTATCCTATCCTCATTTTCTCCCACTCTATCACTGCATGTTCAAAGAGAGCCAGAAAAGAGTGGGCTGGAATAGAAAAGAGGGAGAGAAGAGAGGAAAGGGGGAAAGGAGAAAGACGAGAAGAAAATACAGGGAGTATATGCTCACCTGGATTTCTGATTTTGAGCCCCTGCTCCTCCCCCTCCTGCTGCCTCTGTTTCCTCTCAGTAACAAATGTCAAAGCATGCAGACCTGCTGCCTCACCCTCCTCCTCCTCCTCCTCGTCTTCAGCTTTTTATTATGACTTTCATTACAAAATACCAAAATCTGCCCTTTGCTACATCAGTTCATTGTTCCTCAAAATAATCCTCTTTGCCTATTCTGGTAATTGTAATTTTTTTTGTTTTGTTTTCTTCTAAAAATCAGCCAGCTACTTTGGGCTGTAAGGATTACAGTGACGGTGGTGTGGCAGAAAGTGGTTGGGAGGATGATTCACGCAGACAAATGAAACGCAGTGCTTTTACATGTATTCTCTTCCAAAGATGCATAAAGGGCATATTTTACTGCATGTATGTATATATTATTTATGATTTCCAGCAGTGGGGATGTTTTAATAGCAAACTCATTTCGTGCCATTCGCAGCGATCACCGACTGAGACTTTTAGCCACACATGTGGGACGGCTCTAGAGATGGAAATTTCCATTGCTTTTTTGGCAATAATGAATAGAAGGATTGCCATGAAGTTTTCCACAGACATTTAAAATCCTAAAATGATGAATTCTACTGACATTGAGGAACTCCATAGCTCTCCTATACAATCAGATTAGGCTGATTACCACATTGTAGTATGCTAAACATGGATGGTAAATATGGTAGGGCAGGGCGATTAATTGAGTTTTATCAACAGTTAGAATTCTGGCTCCCAGCACTTACAACAAGGCAACTTCAGCTGCAGTGCGTCAAACACATTACTATGCATCACTGTGACATCACAGTGTTTGTAGTATAATTGTAGGGAATGATTAACTGTATTCTGCTGCTCCAATAGGTCTGGCTGGATTGAGACGAAGGATTATTGTGCTGAGTTAATTATTTCATTTAGCATCATATGTGGGAAGACCAAAAATCCGAGGCATCAATATATAAAAATCTAAAACCTTACCTATATACATACACTTGGACTGATCTTATCCTTAAGATGATCTTCTCATGCACCTCTGAAAAGTTATAAGTGTGGTTGCAGTTTTTAGATCACTCTGTAAAAAAACCCCCCCAAAAAAAACCCCAAACCCTAAAACCCCATTTGTATTTATTCCTCTGATGTGTGCTGGACCTCACTGCGTTTAAACTTTCATCATTGGGAAGTAAATAAAGTCATAGGGAGGCAAATTCAATTCAATTCAGTTTTGTTTATATGGCGCCAATTCACAACAGCAATCGCCTCCAAGTGCTTTAGACTGTAAAGATGCCCTTTAAGGAGGACTAGGTGACAGTGGGAAGGAAAAACTCAGTTTTAACAAGAAGAGAACCAGAAGAGGCTCAGTGAGGGGCAGCTATCTGAAAGAAAGGACCGAACAGAAGCCATTGGAGAGAGAAGACAAAAGTCAGTGGCATGCAATCGTGTCATTTAAACATGAAAAGAGGGGAGTGGAGAAGAGGTGCTTATTGCATTATGGGAAATCTTCCAGCAAGCCTAAGCCTGTGGCAGCTGATCCAACTCTAACTATTTGCTTTATCAAATATGAAAACTTCGAAGCCTGATCTTGAAAGTAGAGATGGTGTCTGTCTCTTGACAGCTGAAGGCTCTTACTTTTCAAAATTCTAGGAAAAACAAGTAAGCCTACAGTCTGAGAGCGAAGTGCTGTGATAGGATAATAATACTACTGCTAATAATACTACTACTAATAATAGTAATACATTTCTTTTACAGGCGTTTTTCACCTTAAAATAAGAACACCTGACAAGTAATTACTTACCAAAGTCACAGTATACATAAAATAGTTAAGAAACACCATAGAATAAAAAGCTAATACATCATAACATCAAATTCAAACAGAATAGGCCATTTTTAAATAAAATATGTGTTTTATGACTGGTTTTAAAGATCGGGAGAGAATCAGTATTGTGAGTTAGGTCTGGGAGAGAGAGACCCAAAGACAAAGAGCTGAAAGCTCTAAGGCTCTAAAATGAATGCAGTATATTGTCATACTGTGAGGTCTTTAACTTACAAAAGAAAGGGTGGCCATACCTCTCTTTTCTTTTTGTTTTACATTTATTTTTGCCGTTGTCATTTGAAAGAGAGCTGTCTTTTAAGGTTCAATACATGTGTCGAAGTGATGTAATTCTGACTGTTTTAACCTAGTTCTACAATCGTCTGCATTACTTTAAGTTTAGGCATCTAAACTACCTGAGTGTGATATGTGATGTAAAGTTTATGAAGCAATGAGCTAAGTGTTATAGAAAATGCGCAGTGAAGAACGAGAAATATTTAGGACGAGTATAAAAGCACATTGTCTGCCACGGCGCATCTACATATTTAATGTGCCTTCAGGCTGTCGGTTTAGCCTCCGTATGATCACTCTTGTGATGGGAGAGAAAAGGAGCAGAGTTAAAGAAGGTCCCAAGTCACAGATTTTTTTTTTTTTTTTTTGGCTTAACACAACCGCAGGTGTAAGCAATGCCTCAATCCCATTTAATAGCTAGTGAAAAAAGTTTTATTAGTAGAATTGTACCTCTGCCAGCACAAAAGGTGCCGTGCCCCTCAGTTTGATAATACAAAGGTGATCAGAGTTTGGCGAGCGAGTACACGCGCGCACTGCTATGATTCAGCCAGCCAGTGATGACTTGGCTCTGGAGTTTATCATCTGTCGCTGTTTAAGGTCAGACAAAAAAAAAAATAAGATTAAAAAAATATACAGGAGACAAATACCAGCTGACAGGGTCACCTCTCAACAGCAGGCCAGTCCTGGCATTTGTGTGTGTGTGTGATGCCGGAGGTATAGTTTACCTCACTTGGACAGTGTGCTGCCATCTGCACTGTCCTCGCCTGCTGACCTTTGTGTTCTTTGTTTTCTCAGTTTTCAAAACTATTGGAGATGAAAAAGACTTTTTAGAGCATTTCACTTTTTTATTGTGTCTTTTATAGTGTAAGAACTAATTTTTGCTGCCTCTGCAATAAGTGTGTAAAACCAAACTGTGGTTGAAATTGAAACTTGGTGTCCTGGAGCCCCGGGGAGCTGCTGCTGCGGCTGTAAGGCAATCCTTTCCACTGTGTTTTATGAGACACACTGCACATCAAGACGTCCTTTTATTTGAGCTCTTCTCCCCTATTTGTACTTCCACAATCACCTGACTCTCTGTCCTTTCTCGTCTCTTTTGTCAAGCCCCGCTCCGACTTTCCGGCCCCTTCTCCCCCCCCAGCCCATCGGCCCTCCAGTCCAACGGGACCATGATGCTCAGTAGCTCCGTGGAGGTGCCCCGCCCGGGAGGGATGAGTGGCTTGAGCGGGCTGAGCACGGCTGCCCGGAACGTTGTGCGCTCCTCCAGCATCTCGGGGGCCATGTACAGCCTGGAGAAAAGTCCTGGCAGCGGGGGCCCAGACTCTGCATCGCTGACTGGGACTAAGAAGCGGCGCTCCAGTTTGGGTGCCAAGATGGTGGCCATTGTGGGGTTGTCACAGTGGAGCAAGAGCACACAGCAGCTCAACCAGCAAGGTCAGTTTACAGTCTAAACTACTTAATCTGTCAATCTTTCCCTCTATGTATATTCATTTTCTGTTTCCACCTTTCTCACCCTTTCACCAAGGCAAATTAATCTGTTTTTCCCCATTTCCCCATCCGTCATCCTCTTAGCTTCTATTTTTTAATTCCTGTATCCTTTCCTTAGTTTCTTTCTTTCTAACCTTGGTCTCTCCCCATTTTTTTTTATTGTGATTTAAAAAGTTTGAAGATTTCAGATTCTTTTTAAAATTTGGGTTTTTTATTTCGAAGAGGGAGGAGGATCATTTTATCCGCCGAATTTTCTTTAACATGGCAAAATTTTCCTTGTTCCTTTGAAATGATTTAAATACCTTGCTGCAATTTTTAAAATGACACTAAAACTGTTATAACAGAATAATTATTATTACAGTCTGTACACGTTAACATAAGCATAATCCACTCTAAAGTGTATCTGGGGGTATTTTGACAGCTACAGTAATAAATGAACAAGCTTTATCATTTAAGGTGTTAGTATTGTAGCGAGTCCTTTTTGAAAGGCCGCAGCACATTTGTGAGCATCGCCATGTGTTGAACTCTGTAGCGGGTTTTCGGCGGCAGCAGCAAGTACGCATGGTGGCTGTTTGGTAGTGGCATTATGTTCTAATACGTCTCCTGTGGCGTGTAATTACAGACCCTGTGCAGCTGCAAGAAAAGTGTTTCTCACTTTGCGCCTCAGTGGCTAACACAAACCCTCTCTTTCCTGGTGGAAAATAAGAAAAACATGTCACACACTGAGACTTTGTAAAGGCTGAGATGCATGGGCAGGAGGGTCAGGGGAAGCAGGGGATGCATCTTACTTGAGTGCAGCCAAATGTTTTCTTTTTTCTTCTTCATTCCTCTGTCTGTCAGTATGAAAGAAGTTGTTCATCTCCTCTCATCCTCTTACACATTCTGTTTCTTGTCTCAGCACATCGAACTGTAACTTTTACAGAACAGTGTGTTTGTGTCTGCATGTTTCTTTCTTTCTTCTTGCCTGTTAACTTTGTGGCTGTACACTGTCTGTGTCTAATTCTGTGTAAGTGTTGAAATGTATCACAAGATCTGGCTCTCTGCTGCTTTGTGCAGCAGCGTGTTTTTACCTGTACTTTAAATTATGTGCTTAAGTGCTTTATTTTAAACAAAAATGTCAAATATGTATTTATTGTAGCTTCTCAGTTGTGTATATTTGTCAGTAAGAGAAAACGGTGCAATTTAAAAATTTCACAATAGACGACGTTGACTCATCGGCAAACACTCGCCATTTATTTTTTAAGCTGTTTTGAAACTTGAAAAGGTGGAACACAAACCGGAGAACGTTCACCTCCAAAGTAGAAGTTGTGCTATGCTCTTTGCGTCAAATTTAACACTAGTGACTCCCAGCAACCTAGAGCAATCACTTGCCAACTGGTTGCAGAATACACACTTTTCCCTGGGTAACGGTGCTTACGAGTGGGCATTATCGACCGGTCTAAAGGCTTTTGTGAGTGGAGCATTCGATTTCACAGTGACTGCTGCAGCAATCGGTTCGGGAATGCACATTTTCCCCTCGCAATTAGTTATTGCCATAAGGCACATGTTTGGCTATGCAAGTGGGGCCTAACTCTAGCCCTAGATATCTTATAGCCTTTTTCCACTAGTACCTGCGTGGGTCGTCGCTGTTTTTAGGGTTTTCCATTAGGTGGTAGTACCTGGTACCAGGTACTTTTTTAGTACCTACTTGGCCAGGGTTCCAAGCGATCTGAGGTGAAAATGTGACATCATCAGACTGCATGCCACTGATTAACTAGTCAGTGGGTTCAGTTAATGAGTCATGAACATTCCCTTCATGAAAATCAAATCCAGCAATAAGGGAAATGGCCACACAAAAACAGCACCGTGGTTCCCGAGTCTGAGAAAAAGCCATAGACCGAGCAGCAGGTATACCATCGCCTCAATGTCCTCCATTGTTGTGGTGTTGGTGTCGCATATAAAAGACGTCACTGGACTTTAGGCTGCGTTGCTACAACGACCCCATGCACATTAGATGGTACTTGATTGTAGATTGTCAAGTTGAGCCATGTCGAGTTGATCCGAGTGGGTAGTGGAAAAGGGCGATTAATTGACACTGTGATATTCAGTGGGATGGTAAGTTTGGCTTTTTTAGGGCATCTTTTAGGACTACTTACTGATTATGCAAAACTGCTTTAGTCAATCACATGCTACGTCCTTAAAACGTATTATTTTTCATAGAATTGTGATTTATTATTAGAAGTCCACCGAGTAATTGGCCAAGGACTGGAATATGACAGTTTTGTGCCCTAACCAGAGACCAGCTCTTCAGCCTAATGAAAGTCCGAGTATGAGCTGGTCTGCTCCATGCATGGGCAACACATGCACAGCGGCGCAGGCAGATAGCTGTATGCATGCTCACATTCACACACAATGGTTGCCAAAGTAAACTGTGGGGGGACCACCATGAAAATGTTCAGAAAAAACAGAACTAATCAGACACTTAAATCACCTTCACCCTGATCATGGACACTTTAAAGAGGCTTACAAAAGCAAAGTGGCTGTCCAGAGCTCAGAGCCAGCCACAGGCCAGCTGCCCTGGTAAGAGCAAGAGGATCAAAGCAGTTATGGGGATAATTACGAAGTCCAAGTGTCTGGTGAATTTATAAACATACTGGGAAATGATGTAAGTACTTGAAATTTGTTTTGTTATATAAATCTGTCGCGCCTGGTTTTGTTTGGTAAAGTGAAAAATGTCAGGTTTGTGCGTGTAATTATTTGTGCTGCTTCCCAGTAGCAGAGCACTTTATTTTGGAGCTGTTTAACTAGAGAAGCAAATCGTGTAACTGACTCCAGTTTTGGGGGAAAATTGTAACATTTAAAGAAAGTATGCCGGTTTGACGCACATATGTATCAACTCTTCAGACACAGCGGCTACATCCATCTTTTATGTACAGATTCTTTATTGAATTCATTTGGCATGTCCTGTAAGTTATAATTTGACATTATATTTATTTCAGTAAAACATTCAGTCAGTGTTTAAACACTGTATAGCAGCCGAGATTCATTCAGGGTTTAAAATATTAATTTTGTGGCTATAGCGCATCTTGATATGTGTAGGACTGCATGTTTGTCAAACAAGGTAATTCCTGTCATTTGATTCACTTGTTAATTGGCCTTTATTTGTATCGTAAACGTAACAAAGCCAGGCAGTTTAGCTTTTCTTTCTGTCTGCAGCAACAGCTTATGCTGAAGGATAAGTAAGAAGAAAGCAACCATTAGATAAATGCATACACATCCACTCACCATAATTCTGCATTGTTATCCCCTATCATTACCTGCCTTTGAAATCAGCTTAAAATGGCTGTTGTAACCAGGGCTCTGTGGACACACACACATACACAGTGACACAAACAAAGAGCTTGCTTCACTCATCACAGCTGACACTTGTCTGACGCAGGGAGAACTGTCGATATTTTCACCACGGGGGCTTTCGTGTCGTGTTTGCGGTGATGAAGAGAGCACAACAAAGAGAAAGTGCGGATGGGGAGACTAGGAGGGGCTGACGAGGTAGAGAAGAGGAAGGGGAGATGTGGGGTGCATCTAAATTTAGATGTTCTCAGCTGCCGGAGCAGCACATTGTGCCTGGAACAAAATCACAGTATCATAGATGGCTCTTTCTTCTTCTTCTATCGATACCACATCTCACCGCATTAGAGGTTCACTAGTTTTTCTCCCTGTGCTGCACTGGCAACAGGTTATGAAATGATTTTTTAAAGCACACCTCTGATGAGCTGAGATTCAGTACGAGATATGAATAAACAAATCTGTCCTCAGTCCTATAACAAGATATTCTAAAGTAGAGTGGTTTAGATCATGACCGTGGACATAATATCTTATTAAAAATAAGCTACTAGCAGCCAATCTGATAAACTGAGCTATAAAGTGTCACTTAAGCAGGAGAGATGGGTCACAAACAGTTAAGTTGTGTGCAACCCATCTTACAGAATCTGATAGACTCAACTGCAGCTTTGTAGATACAGAGCCCGGTGACAGCGGCATCAGTGTTATATCGATTTCAATTTTGGGGGGAAAAAGAGAGAACTGATGTTGCTTTGTGACTCAGTACTGATAGATATCCCTAGTATCAGAATCAGTTGGGCCATAGCATCTCCAAACTGATTAAGTGGAGGTAGGCCCAGACTCAGACAGTCAACATTCCAATTGATTTAGGTGTAAACTGAATCACTGTCCAGGTCTTTTTACGTAAAAGTCACCCAACAAGATTATGTCACTGCTCTACTAGGAATTTGCCTGTTTCTCACATCTTAACCAGGTAAAGACTGAAAACCTGTTGCTGGAAGGAAAAAAAAAAACAAGGTTGTTTACTCCAACCTGACATGTCCTCAACTCATAGTTTACACAAGCTAGAAGGACATATCAGATGCAGATAATTAGACATGTGACCCACACACAACATTCCTTCTCGCTTGGTCGGGTTCGATTAGGGTCCTTTCTTTTCTTTGTGGCAGTCATTAATGACCCAGTCCGGTCAGCTCTCGGTGCTCCATGTTTAGAGTGACACCGGCATCGATTGACCAGAGGGGGTAGGTATGTGGGGATAAGCTGACCAGCTAATAACCAATAACACACAGAAACACAAAAACAGAAAAAAATGGAATGTAATATTAAAGCAGATTTGGACTTGGACTGGATGCATGAATGGGAAAGGAAAACAGAACCAAAACTCAACATTGATTATTTCATTAAGTGACTTATTGATTGATTTTATCGGATGTTGTGGGGGAAGGGAACCTTGAGGAGAAACACAGACTCTCACAGCACTCCACAAAATCTATTAAATGCATATACAGTAACTTCAGTGTTCTGTGTTGTGCTCTATTTTTTTCATAACTTTTAAAATGAGATCACAAGCAACCTTCTTGTTATCTAGTAACAAAAATGGATGGTTCTGCTCCTGATCCGATACAGTTTGCAAAACGCGAACACGGTGAAGGAGGATGATGAAGAATGTGACTTAGTACCGAGGTAACTGGTAGAGACACCAAAATGTAAAGACATTTAAAAAAAAAAAGCAAAGCAAGCGGAGATATTGAAGGAATATGTCAGCATCTCACCAATACAACGCTTTTAGGAGGTAATGTGTCACAGTTCCTACTGGGTACGTTCTTATTTTGTGAATTGGATCCAGTCAATTTTAGAATCACTTAAGGTAAGGTCTAATGCAAGCGTTTTTTTTCGCCTATAGATGCTTTCAAGCACATTTATTTTATCTGATTTCCAAATAACAACATCAGCATCACCTGAGGCTCTTAGTGGGGTTCTTCACCTTTTGTCAAGGTAGGCTTAATTACATTGAATCAAGTTTCTGTAGCAGTTGTCATTAGGGTTGTAACAATACAATATGTATAACAGAGATAAAATTGCTTTCGTAATCAGCTATTTGTAAATTTCCAGGGAGAACTGCTAATTAAGTATCAGTGTTGCCACACACAACCCCTTAAGTTGGAGAGCTGGTGTTGTGTCTTTCATCAGGCCAATCATTTCAGATCAGTCCATTTGGTTAAACCTGCTTCGAGGTAAATTTCCCAGTGGCAAAGCACTCAGGATCTCTGACACACGCTCAAATCTCCATCGTAACAAGGTGGAAAATGAGAACAAACTGTGCAGAGGGAAGAATGCAAAAAGATTATTAATTTATCAAATTAGTATTCTGCTTTTGGGAATTGACCCACCTATCCAAGTATATTATTCATACATAAACTGATTTTACATATTTGAAGTAGGGCAAGGACATTTTCTAAGACTTGTCAGCACTGTCAGACAACAGCTGAGACCTCTGACACTTCGTCGTCTTAATGCGTGAAATTTAATTGTGCCCTTAGGTGTTTCCAAGAAAAAAAATGACTTTAGGGGTCAGGTCTCTATTTTGCAGCTCAAAATGGATAATTGTCATTCAGTGAAATTGTTTCAGCAACTGTCTCTTTAAAGGGAACTGCATGAATAAAAGCATCAGGTCAGAGCAAAGACACTTACAGTGTGTACATTAACAGTTTACCTAGTGGTTTAGAAAATAAGGTTACATACACTGTGAGTGTCTGCATGTCGTATAAAAGTACAGTACACTTTGTGTACTGTTGTTGTGTAACATTTGCGACCATGTATAGCTCCGTATCTTGGCTATTTTCATATGTTCCTACCGACATGGTGTATTTTTTTCTTCCGTAATGCAGCTCAGTGTTCCTTATGTTATTCCATTCAAAGCCCCGACTCCCACTGTCTCATTATTCTGGGTTTTGTAACAGTGTTGGGGATGGCATTTTGGTTCTGTCTGTGTTCTATTTATTACCTGCTATTATTAGTACCGGTGAGGAGAAAGCACACACACACACACACACACACACACACACACACACAAACGGTTTCCCAAGTTTATTGGGTGAGTCACTCCTCCACTGAACATGGTCTTATCTTCTGAGCAGGTTTATCCATGACTGCGAAAACAGAGCCAGCAGAGCGCTCCCAGTGCACTGTCTGTCTGCACAGAGGGACGTGGTTTTCAGAGAAACAAGCACCAATGATGTGATGCAGTGCACCAGGAGAGTTAGATTAAAGGAAACCAGGCATAGAAATGCATGTTTGTGTGTCCCACTGAAAGTCCCCCCCACCCCCACACACCCACACTCCAGCTCATATATGTCTAAAACACCTTACTCTTTCCTGCTCTATTTAGCTCAGCATCCATGCTTTTGTTTCCTTGACCTCCTTTTTAAAATCTGACTCCTGTGTGTTTATTGCTATGGCGCTGTAGCTCCTGCTGGAAGGACGCCAGAGACACGGAAAAGAAACAGAGACAGAAAAGAAAATATGTTTGACACGTGACGGGAATACTTGTTCCTTTGCTTATTAAAATGATTCCAACTACGCTCTGTGACCAATAGCAACCACATTTCTGAGTATGCTGTCGTCAGACAAATATTTTTGAGTTGGCCGTCTGTAACTCTAGCTCCAGGCTGTGAAAAATATGCAGAGGGACTTGCACCATTGCCAGTAATGTTAAGTGCTTCTGACTCATTTTTATATTTGTCTTTCAGGAAAATAACACAGGTGTTTCCTCCAGGCTGTGAATTTTACTTTGTTGTTGTACACCAAAGGAGAAAAAAAATAGAGCAAATACTTAAATTATGTTAAATTAGCCTTTTGTTTCTCAGTGTAGAACAAAATGTACTTAAGCAACAAAGCTTGAGTTGTCACAGGACTAGTATTTTCAACTCAGTACCAATACCAGGAAAATGTTTACAATTCTATTCTTGTTATATTTGGGTGGGACTGATACCTGCCTACCTTCCACATTAATGTTATCACATTATTTAGCTATAGCTGCTAGCCGCTAACTTGATGATAGCTAATGTCGCTTTCAGGTAACTGCTAATAGTTCAATGGCTGAGGTGCACTGGACAGGTTAACATTTATGATAACTGTTCAACGCTGTTGAAACGTGAGCTTTAGTGATCTCTTCAAATTTGTCATTAGGTGTGAGAAAAACGTCAGCTACTTCAGCTGCTAGTGAGGAGAGGGGCTGTGTGAGGTTGTGTGTCAACAGCAGGAGGCGAAGATGGCACTGTTGGTATTGATACTGTTGCAAATGAATTTTTAATTCAGTAGCAATTTCTATTATTGATTAGTATCTGAGTACCAATTTTTTCAACAACCCTGCACAGGACTTGGGCGCCTGACCACGAACTCCTCTCTATACCAAAATATTCAAGTGTGAGGCCATCTGTTTAACAGCTCAGCTGAAATTTTGTGATGCAGCAGGGCAATGATCCCAATCACAGCAGCAAATCTGCAACAGAACGGCTGAAAAAGAAAGGAATCGAAGTGTTGCAGTGGTCCCAGTCAGTAAAAGCTCAGATCTCAACCTGATTGAAATGCTATTGTGGGAACTTAAGAGAGCTGTGGATGATCGAATGCCCATAAACCTCAATGAACTGAAGCAACGTTGTAAAGGCATGAGGGAAAGATATGAGAGGCTGATAAAGTGATGCAGAAACAGATTACTTCAAGTTATTGCTTCTAAAGCCACTGAATCATGGTGTGCTTAGTTTTTTACATGACTGCATAGAGTCCAATGCAAATGTTCTTTTAGATTTGGCTGTATACTCTGTTAGCTTCAATAAGATGCAACCAGCTGTGGATGAAAACTCAGCCAGTGTTTGACCCATATTTAGCAATTTATTGCAAAGACACTGCTTGACTGTGCACCAGCATCTGCTAAGCTGTGATGCTACATGTGTGGCCGACAGTGCGCAGAGCATTTTAAACAGTGTAGCCAGAGATTTGGTGAAAACTTTTTTTAAATTGCTACAAGCATCAGGTTCTCAGAAAGAAAAAAAGAAGGTAAGACGTTACATAAGCTGATAGCGGTATATCTGCAGGACAATGTCAGGCGGCCAGTAGCAGTTCTCCTAGTTTGCTAAATACTGATAATATGAAGGTTGTGCTCCCCCAGTCTGAAAAAGCTCAGGCTAGATAGGATGATGTGATGCAGAGGGAAGATAGCAAAGGATACATTTTTCTGAGGAGCCCAGTTTCCATCTAGTTGACAGTCTTTTCCTCTAATTTTCATCATTCTCTCTTCACTCCTAACTGAAAATGTTTTGAAAGGAAATGATCTCTCTCTCTTCACAATCTTGTAAATAATGTAAATAAAAAGGGTGTTTCGACAGGAGAAATAAGCCCAACAACAACACACTTAAAGGCCACAAGTTAAAGCGTGTCCTCTACACTATACTACAGTAGATTAAAGAGACCTTGCGTTTCAGTTCTGAGGGTATTTTTGTGGTGACTCACTCATGCCCTACTTCCAGCTCAGTTTCTGAGTCAAAGCTAGGAAACGCACATTAGGAATTTTGGCAGGCGCATCTTGGAAAGCTTACAGTGATTTAGATCCTTCGAGGGAAAACTCACCTCCAAAGGGAGATTCTTAAATGTCACTTTAGCTCAGAAAAGCCCGGAAAAAAGAGCAAGAGCAAAGACTGTGAATTGTTAGAATAATAACAATGAAAGTTGCTGAGTCTCTGCAGCATCCGAACTGTAGTAACACTCGCGCTGCCCTTTTGATAATGAAAGCTATTTCTGTGGATGACTCACTTGATTGCTATTCTTATACATTATGACTAATCAATGAAAAAGTCCTTGCATCTTTCAGGCTGCTATTTCAGGTGAAACTGCTATGTTTGTTGTAATTTCCAGCGCTGGCTCTCACCTCCTCTTTTTGCTTTGAAAGCGACATTGTGTGATTGGTTCTCCTGACACATACTGTAGAAACTGAAACCTTACTCTTGTCTCTAAAAGCTTTCTCCTCCCTACTGGTCCTTCTGGAGGCTGCCAAACCCCCAGCTAAACTGACGGACGATCACTTTCTGTCCTCTTTCTGCCTCTCATGTCTCCACTCCCTCGTTGTCCTCCTTTTGTTTCCCCCAGCTCGCTGACATTGTAATTTTCCCTCCCCTTTATCTCTCCGCGATTCATCTCAATCTCTTTGGCTCTCACTTTCACGTAGCATCTATCACGTTTTCTCAATCTCGCCCACCAACCCATCAATGCTCTATTCTTAGCGAGACAGATTGGTGAACTGTTCCACTCTTTCTTTCTTTGTGGCTTTGCAATTGTGGAAGTGTAGCTTCTGCATGGAAAACACTGCATCTAAACCACATGTGGATTTAAAGGACACTGCCTGCAATCTGATTCGACTTTGACATTTAATATACCGTCTTTAAGATGCAACTGTTTTCAGCAGCATACTTGCCAATATTTTCAAATGATTTTGGGTGGGGAGGGGAATTAGCTCATCTCGCTTGATATGCTGGCTAAAATGGTGTCCTATATTAACATAATAGACTTAGACTTTGCAAAAAGGCCTGCCCACTGTCCAAGTGGCTATAAATCTTTTGACAACCCCAAATGCCTCACTCACACAGGCTTAAAGACAAGTCAGCAAGGGAAAAATGTTTATTCCATGACCAGTTTGCGGGTGATTGCCAGAGATGGGTGATTGTCGCTAGATGAAATTGGTTTGCAAATTTGTTTGAATACTGCCAACAAGCCACTGAGTGGTAGTGAAACTGTGAGACGTGTGGCACTTTTCTTGTCCAATTCTAGTGAGCCTGTATGAACTGCAGCCAAACTTTCCTCTTCTTAGCTGACAGGAGGAACACCTGGTGTGGTCTTCTGCTGTTGTAGCCTATCTGCTTTAAGGTTCAACGTGTTGTCCACTCAGAGATGCTCTTCTGAATACCTTGGTACATTGATACTTGACCTACATTTGCCTTTCTGTCAGCTGTTAGTCAGTGTACCTATCTAAGATGTCAATGGGCACCTAACATATTAATAAATGAGCTGTAGGGATCCTAGCTGTTTCACATGTGCTGCGTCCAGCATGTGTGGTAAGATGAATAGCTAAATAGAGATGATCATGGGGGGCAGTGGTGCAGTATTTTATCTTGTTTGTCTGCTGTTCTGTGCATTTAATAAACACATTTTGCAAAATGTTAGACTTCTACACAGACAGCCTTTGATACGTCTTGATCAAAGTCACGTAATTGTACTTGACAGCATGACACAGCCAGAGTGGTCTTTTCTCAATAAATGTCCCCAAACTGCTCATGTCACTAACCGAGGCATGATATGTAAAATACCTATGTCTAAGGTAAAATTAAAGTGCGCTGTAAACACTGCGCTTACACAGAGCATACCAAGCCTACTGCTGCCTGCCGTGTGGTGTTTTGTGAGAGAAGGTGGATGGGGAGAACAGCTTTTGGTGCATAGGAGCAGCACACAGTTCTGCTTCCTTCTCAGGCAATGGGAACATACAGGCAGATTGATTTCTAATTCTGTTTCATGGCACAGAGAGGCTGCTGCTGCTGCACTGCAGGAAGCGCTCAACAAGCGATTTAATTTCTACCCTGAAATGTTATCTGCTGTTAAACCGGAGCACAAAGTATCTGTAAGCTAGATATAGAGCTCCCCTTCTGATCAGGTTGTTTGGGGAATTTTCTTGACCTAAATGAAATTTTCTTCATGCAAAGTTATTGCTCTCATAATCCTGCTTTTATTGAAGATACACTGGCTGGAACCTGGAAAACAGCTAAATTAAATCAGAAGGAAATTAAAATATCCCATCCCAGTGGTAGAATTTTACAAAGCATTTACGAAAAGGCAGGTTTGAGATCAGTTCTGTTTTGCTTTCTACATGTTTTGCTCTGTGTGTTAGTGGTAGTTTAACAAGCAGCAGAAGGTCTTGTGATTTCTTTAGTTTTTTCGTCATTTTTTTGCCCATGTTATCTTATTTTTTTCTCATCTGCTTTTTCTCAAAAAAAAAAAATTAAATGCTCTGCCATCCTTAATCCTTTGGTCATCAGCCACAGAGTCAAGTAATCAAGAGGAAATTACATCTAAATTAAATTACTCTTTTCCTCATCGTAATTAATTGCTGTTAGACAAGAGCCTGTGTGGCATATTAACTCGCTGACAGACATCCTGCCATACATGAAGGGTTTTTTTAATTTCATGAAATAATTTTTCTATGCAACCCGGTGCTGAGAAACGCTGATCACTTACTTCATGTTGACCACTCCCTAACTTAGGTCTCTGCCTGAAATGTTGCATTGCAATTCACACACAGCGACAGTGCACACACGTGCACACAAAGGGGAAATTCGATTTGTTTAATTCCCATGCATTATCATTAAAGACGGGGTAAGACTAGGCTACACTTAACTCTCGACCACATTTATTTGTTTTTACATGCTCTGTTAGAGTTAAATAACTGACTTAGAAAAGAGGGACGCTGGCAGTGTTTCATAAATGGTTAAATTATAGAGAAAAGGATCCTTTTGGAAGGTCAAAAATACAGATGGAGCACAGCAAATGGGTGAAAAGAAAAAACAAGGAAACAAAGCTTATGATTGCACATTAATACAACATAATAAACCAATTTTGAGAAGTCATGATCATTAACTTAATTACTTGTACTGTAAATAGTTTTTATGCTACTTTCTGAACTGTTGCCCCTACATTATATTCATTCTATGGCTCTTATGCCTTTAAACAAATGGTTCAGAGTGAGAAATACTTTCTCTCTTTGCTGAGATTGAGATGAGAAGATCTTGCAGTTAGCTTAGCTTAGCATAAAGATGGGGAAACAAACCATGAATTGTGGCTGATCAAGTCCTGGTTTCACTGTACAGTCAAAAAAAAAAAAAAAAAAAAAAAAAATA
>VUQG01032066.1:11753-27156 GCA_015106755.1 Etia nguti | reverse complement strand
GAGAACAAAAACAGACATTGCCGTTGACCTGAGGCCTCAGTTCGTTTGTCTTCATCCACGTCTATGTCAGCGATCACAGCACAAGTTTTGCTTAGTAACCTTTCTGTCCTTTTTTGACATCTGTCAGACTGTATTAAGGCCATAGTATCTCCCCTCCCCGCTATCAAGGCAACCCTTATCTTATCAAGCCTAGGAAAGCACAGAACACAACCCAAACTAATGGTTAAACTTGGAGACTCTTAAACAAGGGTAGCTGTAATAATATTTAAATGAACCACAATCACATTCCCAAAGCACATGTAGTAGACTCAATGCCTCTTTTTCCCCGCAAATTACGGATTCATCATCCCAGTTCAATTGGAATAGCTGGTTTCGGTAAATGAGGGTTTGTCTTTTCTGAACTGGCCTTAAACGTTCCACCAAGAAGTAAAACAAAGGATAGCGTAGCTGCCCGGCTGGTGAAAGGATGTGGTTTATGGCAAAGATGAAGGAAAAAACAAAACAAAACAAAGGGAGCTGTAATTTTATACCTGTGCTTTGTAAATGTTTTCTATGTGCAGTATTTGATAATGTAAAACTGGTATTTTTGTGGTTTGTATGCTGCAAAATTGATTACTTAAGGTGCACGTAGTTTTGTAAGAAAATAGAACCAAACTGAGGAGAAAAGGAAAAAAAACCCCAATGGGATTCAGAAGCCTGTATTTGCATGCCCTTTGACATCTGGACGCAAAGTCAATAAAGTTTATTTGAATCACACGCAAGTCGTGCATTCTTTGTGTATCTTTGATGAATCTTTGTTGAAATCATGTAAAAGAAGAGCTGCATTCTGATGGGCACCAGAGGGCCTCTCCTCCCTATGAAAAAAGAAGTCAGATGTATAAAAGTCTATGAGGAAAACACCATTAATGACCTCAGCAGACACTTTTCTCCTGAATTTATGGCCTCAGTTGCTACTTCCACGTATTTTTTTAACACACAAGATGCTCATTTTATAAAATATAGTCTCAGTTAAATTAAAATGGACAAAGAAGTAGGCCACACTCCAAAGCATGTGAGTCAGCCACATATGAACATGTATGGCCACTAGTGGGCAGTAGAAAGAAGCTTTATAGAATTACATAGTTGCACTTTTAGTTAATTTTGAGAGCTTACAAGGAAACCAGTTACTACTGTTCAAGTCATTCACATGCAGAGTAACATTAATGTGTCTATACTCAAACTACCTTGAGCTTCGTGACCCGTACGTGAGGCCAGAAACACATTACTAACAAACGTCCACAGTAGTATTAAAAATCTATGCAGCCACTCCTTTTTTTGATGACAGCAATCAAGCAGAATTGGCAATTTTCTGCAGAATTCAAACAATTCATGCATTAGAATCGTGTGAACAGGCATTTGTGTGGGTTAATAGTGTAATAAATAAAGAAAAGGGACTAGAGACAAAGCCCAGCAATGAATACAACAAACAAAACAACATAAAATTTAACCAAAACAATATTTATTTGCATGTTTTCACAGCGACAATTATCATATGTCACATATACATTGTTAAATTTTATTGAAATTGTGTAAAGTGGGGCAAAGCATGTGGAAAAGGAAAAAAACTAATATACAGAACATGTCGTTTAGGAAACATAATATACAGCGATATTCTGATAAAGAATTAAAATATACAGTATCTTGATCGACAAGTACGTACAAAGTTACATTCCTTTATTAGTTTTTATTTCACTGAAAAAATATCGGACCAAAAAAAAAAAAAAGTAGCCTGATCACAAATGGAAAAAGCTCAGCTGAGGCCTGAGCGTCCACAGAGGTGGACTTGCACTGCCTTTCCAGAAACTTTTGATGACTGACAGATTAGCTGTTGCTGTGCTGGATGCGCTCTCTCTTATGTTGCTCTCAGTGGAGAAGGTGACTGCTGCTGTCACACTGTTGTGAAATAAGTCCTTATATGCTGCACATAGGCACCTCCAATGTTGCTGCCACTCAAATTAAAAGCATCAGCTTACCAGCTTAACACAAGTGTTAAATAAAATTAAAATAACAGAAACACAGTATTCCCATAAGCATTTATCAGAAAAGGCAGATCCAGCAACACTTCTAAGAGAAATCGGGGCACAGAGATGGTTTGGGTGGGAGAAGCATACAAGCATCAGCTAAAACAGATGTGACAGATTGTAGTTGTACAATCACTTTATGCTTCACAATGTGGTTTGGCCAGATTGTTAAATACTCCCATCCCCTCTCAAAAAGACAAAAAAAAAAACAGCTCACCGTTTGCCCCTAACGCAAAGGTGAGGCTGTACAGCAAAACTGGAAACCCACAGGATGCCATCGAGCACAGACGTTCGAGAGACACAAGGTGTACATTTCTAGACGAGGAATATAAAAAAAAAAAAAAAAAAAACACACCGAAGCACAAGTGCGCGCTCAAACGAGTCAACCGTGATCACATTCAGAGCACATGTTTTACCTATGTTTTTTTTATTGGTTTTTTTGTCAGTCTTTGTCAAAGACTGAGTCAGAGGGAGAAACATTCAGAGAGACACATTCGCAAATCTTAACAAACATACAGTACAGTACATACAATCAGAGCTAGATACACATTCTTTTCATGCAATTCAGTGGAAGCATCTGAAACCCGGCTGACCTTCACCTTGAAGTTTTCGGTCTCTACTCCCACTTCTCTGTTCACCTCCTATTTACAGACATTCAACGTTATTTGAGGCCACTAATGCACCAGGTAGATTCTTAACTGGAGGTGTGCGGGCGTTGATGACACTGCATGCAAAATGATTTCTTTCTTTCTTTTTTTTTTTTAAGTGTCCTCCCCTCGGTGAAAGAACACAACAGTGAAGACAGTGATGCCGGACTGCTGAATTGTTGTTTTTTTCTTTTAATCACTAGTTAAGTGGCTGAACAGGAAAAAGCATACAGGAATACTGTCCGCTTACAGTAAAGCTAGTGTTGATCTTTGGTCTCCCAAAATATGGTTTAGGACTTTTGACACTTAAAAGTCAAGATTAAAGATTCTAAAAGAAGCCCTCTAGAAATTGAGATGAAGACATCAAAATTAAGGGCTGTGTAGGTAGATTTTGTTGCTTGAATTAAATATTGTTAGATGAGTAGAAATTTCTAGATATATGTGGCTAAAAATGGTTATGTGTATTTGTCTTCTGCATGCAGCATGAAGGGACTATTAGGCTAGCCTAGCTTTTATATTTTTTTAATGATTATTAAGTGAATTAGCAGCAGCTCATCTCACATATGTGAAAATATACTTTTGAAAAGCTCTAAATCTCTACCTTGAAATTGGCTGAATAAAGCTGCAGTTGCTACGCTTTGGAAATATGGTTGCTGTAAAAATGTAGATATGTACTACAGTGCCCCTGAGAGGTCACATGCACTGCAACTGTAGAAAACACCAGCAAAACAGAAAAATTTTACAAAAGCACCACAGAAGTTGATTAAAACATAATGGACATAGAAAAAAAATTCTGACAAAACACAATGGACACTGTAGGTACATGGTTGCTGTTAGCCGTTTACTGTTAGCTGTTAGCCGTCACATTATAGCCAAAAACATTTCTGTTGTGTTTTGTGAGATTTTTTTTCTGTTAGCTTCTCTGGTGTTTTACTTTCTATTTCCATTGGGGTTTTTTCAACTTCCATTATGTTTTGTGTGCTTTCCCAGCATTTTTTTTAAATTTTTGCTGGTGTTTTCTTAGGCTGCAGTGTGTTTGACCTCTCAGGGCCACTGTATATTTCATCACTAAATGTCGCTCCATCAGTTGGGTAACTACTGATAATGTAGGGCTAATAAATTTAAAGTATGAGCCACCTATTTAGGTTCCCAGATTATATATCTCGGTCTATTTGAGCTTTTAAAGCTAGGCTAACCCCAATGCCCAACCCCAGTGCCATCTGATTAAATATGAAACAGTGCAATTCTGCAGCTGCTTGATACCCTCACAATGTTTCTGCAAACAAGCGCTCTCTCATAAAGGCTAGGTAGAAAGAAAGCTCTGGAGTCCTAACCAGTGGCCTCAGAACCCTCGTCTTGGTCGTCATATGAAAAGGTCCTGAAGGCAAACATGGAAATCTGCAGAACATGGCTATGCATGAGACGGCAAGAGGAAGCGCGGCCAGAGAGGAGAGAGAGAGGTAGTAGTGGTTTCTCAAACCTTCTTCTTCTTCTCCACCTCAGTCTCCTCCTCCTCCTCCCTTGCATCAGAAAATATTTAATGGAGAGTCTGATCCACGGCATTTCTCCTCTCCTTTTTGTGGGTTGCTGGCACTCCATCGAATCTCAGATAGACAAGCTCATTTCCACACGTGCGCTGTCATGTGTGCTGAACTTGGAGCTGCTGAACCTCCCATTTGTTGACCGCTGTATCCCATCATACCGCTGGTGTTGTAAAGATTCATGCCGGCCATGTGCTGAGTCATCTGAAAGGCACAAAATGAACTTTAGCAGCGCACCCACTCCTCTCACAACTTTCGAAACCCCAAAAAACGAACCCAAACACACACCTGGCTGATGTTCCACTGTAGCTGCTGGGCTTGCTGGACTCCGTAAGCCTGCTGTTGGGGTAATGTGGGTAAACCCCCAACCTGCTGTTGCTGTCCCATCATTCCACTCTGTTGCTGTCCTATAATGCTGTTCTGCTGCTGTACCATCATTCCAGTTTGCTGCTGTCCCATCATTCCTGTCATGTAGGGCGGCGGCACAATGCCACTAGGCTGAGCCGTGACACCCTGAGCACCCATTAAGCCATTCTGCTGCCCCATCATGCAGTTCTGCTGAATTCCAATCATGCTGTTTTGTGGCACCGCCATCACCCCGCTCTGTTGCTGCCCCATCATGGCCATCTGTGATGTCATCATAGCGCCTCCCATTCCCCCTGCCTGGGCTAAAGAATGGTATGGACCATACGGGTGTGTTGGATATCCCATTTGGTTCATATACAAGCCTGCTGAGAGCAATCACAGACACCAATAATGATGAGAAGACTATCACCCTGTCAATATCCAGATCTGGACCAGATCTGACAGAAATCTTTTGAACTCTCACCATGTGCGGCCATACTGCTGGCATGTACCGAGGGAGTGGAGGCGTACAGGGAAAGAATGGAGTCCTTGGATAGTTTCTTGACAGTGCCCTCCTCTGCTTTGGGTGCTGGGTCTAAGAACAAGCTCAGATTCTCAGGCACTGAGGCAGTCACTCTGCTCTGAGGCATGGTACTGGAAACAGACTGTACAGACACAAGGCAAAGATAGAAGTCTGTCTGAATGTACGCAAATAAAAACACAGCAGCTTATAGCACGTACAGTGTGTTGTCTACTACCGTGCTTTTTGTAGAGGAAGCAGAAGAGGGGGCTGGGAGGGAGCTGAAGAGATCCAGGGCAGAGTGTGCAAGGGCTGCGTTAGATACCACTGGGCTCTTATTACTGTCTGGAACACATCCTCCACCATTAGACACAGCAGGGCTTGGAGCTGGGGCATCTAATAGAGGTAGTGATGATAACAACCGTTTCAGGTATCCATGTTCAACACAGTTCATCTAATTAAGATTCCAGCTTTCCGTCCTAAAATAGATGCCTGGTGTGTTTATTTGCTTTTTAGGTGCAGACTTGCAACATAAAAGCAGTTCTATGTTAAGACAGCAGTTTCCTGGTGTGCTAATTTTTTGGACTCTTTGTTAGTGTAAGCCCATGTGTGCAGGTGCAGAATACCTAGTCCAAGCAGGTCTGTGACAGACTGGGAATCTGTCTTTGGGCTGACATCTTTTTTCTGTCACAACAGAGAAAATCAGGATAATTAATGCAACAATTCTGCACTGGCGAATGACTCTGTCTTTTACTCTTCACACTCACTGGTGGTAATAAAATGACTGTTCCATTCAAGTCACGACAAGAAAAGTTACCAGCTTTTCTCTGCCTTTTGTTGGGACCTTTTCAAATACAGGGATGACCAAGGTTTATAATTAAGTTCAACAACATGTTTCATGTTAAAAATTCTATGATATTGTCTAGTGAGACAAAGTTAAGTTCTACAATATGCATCATCTTTCCAGGTGTTAAAATGTTTATATCAGTTCAATTCAATTTTATTTATACAGCACCAAATCACAATAGTTGACTCAAGTTGCTTTGTTTTGTTTGAGTCTACAAAAATGCAGAGAAAACCCCAACAATCAGACGACCTCCTATTGGCGCCAAGCAAGCACCTGGCGACAGGGTGAAGGAAAAACTCCCTTTTAACAGGAAGAGACCTCTAGCAGAACTAGGCTGAGGGAGGGGCAACCATCTCCGGCAACCGGTTAGGGGTTAACTTTGGAACTTTTTTTAAATGTTGTTCAGGCTTGAAGTCAGGGAGTGTGGTTGCGTCGATTGACTACTACTGCATTAGACTTTGGTTGCCTTTTGAAAATAAAATGTTATTAATTTAGCAACTTAACAATATAATAAACAAAACCAAGATAACAAAGGCCAGAATGGAACCTCTGGTCTATGGTATGAACATGGAATGATGCACCTACCAATTTCATTTTCTCAAATATAACTGGCTCCTTTGGGATGTTGTCACAACTCTTTTCTTTCTGCACAGAGAAAAGAAGTGGTTTTGTTTGACGACACTTTAAGGTTGATCAAGGGTAGCAGATAGGATAGAAAGAGAAATTCACTCTCCAAACCTGTTCTGCAGATTCTGCTGGAGACACAAGAACAAACACTTGGATCCCTTTCTGTGGACTCACCCTGAGCATCTGGATGTCAATGACTTTATCCATGTATTTCTTCTTTTCGTATTTGTCCCTAATGAAGATCTCGGCAGCCTGGTCTGTCTCAGGACGCTGGAAGCACTCGGGTAAAAAAGCCTCGTAGAGCCGTTTGGCCTTGGCATTTCCCATCTCTTGAACACACTGGGGACACCAACAGAGAACAAAATAACTGACACATTGCTAAGAAATCTAGTAATGTTAAAATGCAATATCCAAGGTGTCCTTGGTAAAGTGCGGTTATATGAAAAAACTGGACTCTTACAGGGAGAGCAGAGAACTAAAGAAAAAGTGCTGACCAAAGAAATCCCCTCACACTGAGAAGCATCACGCTGACTGTCTTGCCTATCAGACCAGACGAGATGAGCTGCATACTAAAGAGAAAGTGGCTACTCGGCAGTGGAAAATCTTCAGTTATACTGTATGTGAAAATACCAACTACCAGATAAGATAAGCATACATACATATAGTAAAATTAAATAATTTATTACTATTACTAAAAATTATATTGTTGTTTATTTTCTATCTATCTATCTATATTGTATGGAAAGCTATTTTATTTAAAGGTTTTACTTTCCAAAAATATTTCACAATAAAAGCAACAGCTTAGAATTTTGGGAAAACAGGTGTTTTCTTGTTAACAGCCTTATGCAATGAACAATACCACCTTTTTAAAAATTTAACATAAAAATCTAAAGATACTACCAGCACATGGTTCATTTGTGTTACTTTAGCATAAAGACCCAAAACAGAGAGACAGCCAAACATGTCCAACCCTTTTAAAACAAACTCACTTATTAACACAATAATCTTATTGATTTTAATTTTTAAGTAACTGGTTTAAAAATGAACAGTAGTGGTTTGATGGACGGTAGGTATACTGCATTTTCTAAATCTTATGCTAAGTTGATTGTGATTTGGATTATATCCACAGTTTAAAAAACCCCCATTACATATGTTTTACTGGGTCATAATGTGACCTTAGTTCATCCTCTATCTGAAATAAGCTGTCTCTTTAAGGCACTGCTCCCTAATAGCCAACTTTCTTCTAATTGGATGCCCCTCACTTGGCTTCCACAAAGAGAATCCATGACTTGTAAGCCACCTTTTTGTCTGAAATAACCATATAAGGAAATTTCAGCCAGGCTAGTGTCCATTAAGCTAATTAGAGAAATAGAAAAACAAGCAAACAAACAGAGAATGAAAAGACAAATAAGAAAGCAAACATTTATAGTGTTTAATAATCAGGGATATTTCAAAATATTTAACCTAATATTTAAAAGCTTTTGGGGTTTTTTAGGGGTTATGAAATTTTCATAGTGAAGACCTCTGACCTGGACTTGCTCCTGCGTCCACTGATCCAGGTTGACAGACTTGACCTTGGAGATGTGAACCCCCAGGTTTCGATGGATACCAGCACAGCGGATACAGATGAAGATGCCCAAATTCCAGGATGCCCATCGTGGACCTGGAAGAGCGACAGAGGGAGGGATATGAAATTTAGAGGAAAGGAGAGAGTCTTCACAGAAGAGAGATGCAAGAAGGGGGTGAAAAGTCAAGATAAAGGTATAAAAGAGATTTAGGTTAAACAAGAAAGAGGGCTAAGTGAGTAGACTAAAGAAACACGAGGAAAAAAAACCCGATTAATTTTAGACCAATTATAAAGAGACGAGTCTGAAACCTCAATTATGAGTCTGAACTCAGCAGGGAACACATCTAATCCTGTGTAAGTCATGCGCTGGCCTAACACATAATAGGATCCAATATGAGAGTTAGCCTACATAACTGAGAGGCGAGAGGATGAGTACAAAGTCCCACAAACACGCACCAAACACACAAGCAATCACACACACTCAGGGCCTGGATACCTGCAGGGATGATTACTCATTTGGTCAAGAGCCTGTGTGTGTGGGAGCACTGTGATCTGAGCCAAACGTATGGATCCACTCAGATTTTGTGGAGACCTGTTTATTGCTTATGCTGCATATGTTTTAGCTTAAAAGCATGCTTGCAAATCTTCCTTCTATATTCAGAACATAAAATAAATAAAAACATCATAGACGAGCTATTTATTTTTGCTCAAGATATGCAACCATCCTCTTTGGGGACTGCATTTAGCTTCAAAGAGAATATTTGTGCTGCTCTTACATCTTTACCATATCGCCCTCCTCTTTCCTTGCCTCCATCACTTCCTGCGACTCTCTGCCTCCACTTCTCCAAATCATCTCTGCCGTGAGTCTTTTTCCCTGCAACCCTGCTGCCACAAGTCCGTGCACTGTGGCTTTCACGCCACTAGGGGGAAGAGCAGCTTTTCGATTTGGATTTTTCCTTTTCCGGCACATAAAGTCATTGAGCAGAGTTTAAGAAAAGGCCATTCTATGCAAATGAAAGGGGAAGTCGAGTTTGAGAAGGGAAAACAGCAGCGCCTTCCTGTTTTGTGAAAAACACTGCAATGAATAGGCTCCTTCTTGAATCCTACTAGAATTCTGTTTGCACTATGAAGAGTTAGTTTTCAGTTTCCTCCATCTTTTTAAACTGCGAATCGCAAATGCAAAAAACAGAGGGTCATCATGTGCACTCTTCTTCCTCACTGTCTAGCTGCAGCATTAGCTGTCATGCTGGCTAATAATAGTAGAATTACTCTGCAAAGCCTGCTTAGCCACTGTACACGCCGGCAAAGACGCAGAGAAAGACAGCGACGCTGTCAATAGTGTTGAAATCCCTGAACACTGGAATTAGTTTGTCCTTCTCATCTCTTATTCAAATGCTCCCTCTGTGATCTGGCCACCATTTCTTATTTTTCTCACTACGGCTGCCTCCCTCCTGTTCTCCTTTGTCTGCTCATATCTCTTTCACACCAGTTCCATTTCTTCCTTGCTGTTTATTTTCTGCCCTCATGTTTTCTGGGATTTCTGGGAATGCTTTTTCCATTCTTTGCATATTGGAAAGATTCTCTTTTTTAGCAATGCACAGTTTTGACTCACGTCTCTCCGAAAAATAGGCAAGTCATAATAATTGGATCAGCTGTCATGAAACATAGTTTAGGTACTTTTGACGTTCAGAAGACAAATCATAGTTGACCTGACCTGACGTTTGTGCTTTTAATTGAAATGTCTTTGAAATTATGGCATGGGTTACAATAGCTTAGCTTTACATCAACAGGCAGAGCCCAACCACTATACTTTTTTATTCTGTCCATTTAGACACACAAAACATAGACGTAACAGATGTTAGGGAAATCTAACTCTTTATTTACTCATTTGGCCTCGTTCCTCAGATGGTTGTTTGTTTGTTGTGTTGCCAGCAGGGAAGCTGTAGAGTGCCGTCTGGTAGACAAACTATGCAACGTAAACACTGATAAATTAGTCGGGCTCGATCAAGAGGTCAGAATGTGTAAAATGACAATACTCTGTTCCTGTAACTCAAAGTTGGTGGGTCCTGAGTAAACAGGACCAACTTTGAGGGAAGCAACTGAAACAGTTGGAGCAAAGGATAACACCAATGTCATTCACATGAAGGTGGTATATACATTAGAGCAGAGGTGGACATTTCGTTTTTCCCAGGGGCAACATGAGAAACTAGGACTGTTGTGGAGGTCCCCACCAAGAAGATGACCTCAAAGCTCTCGAGACTCAACGTGTGAAAGTTGCTTGCCCGGATTTTCCACAAAGGTGACATGGTGAAAGGCTGAAAGTTTTATTTTTTGCATTTTGTTAGTCTATGCCAGTGTGTGGATTGTGCAGAGACAGCAAGCAAGTACAACTATTTGTCTTCTCTGTAATACGCCTGGAGTTTAAATAAAAAAGATTTGCGCTGTAAACTGCTCCCCAAATAAATATCAATGTTTTTATGAGATGTTTCATTGCACGAGAAGAAAACAGTGCAGAGATGTATGAATTACAGGACATCTTAGAGCAGAGGTGGGCATTTTTCCCAACTTATGAGAAGCTGGGACTGTTTTGGAGGGCCACACTATTGATTGAGTTCAACTGAACTCAGCTCTGCTCAATATTAATATTTCTCTTTAAAAGTTGGTGGCCACTAAAGGGAGCAGCCAAAAGAAGAAGTTTATTGGTGTGGCCCTTCACAACAGTCCCAGTTTCTCATGTCGTCCCTTGGGAAAATTAATTCCCCACCTCTGCTTTAGGGGGGTGGCCGGCCACCTATGTGACTGGAGTATGCATGTCCACTAGTGACTAACAGTCAGCAACCTCACACCTTTTCTTTCTTGATTAATGGAACAACACTAAACTTCAGCTGTAATTTGTATTGATCGTCAGTTAGGAAACACTTGTGCTCACTTACTTCTGTGTTACACTGTAACACAAGTCAAAACCGCACACCCCTCTGAAACCCTAAGATGTAACAAACGCCGTAATCTGACATGAACGTCCCTGGAAATGTAACTACATGTCACTTTGATGCAGCTCGCAAGGATTATGATTGGTCTTAACGCCTCACAGATGTCAGAAAATTTCCTAGAGGAAGGTTGCTGAAACTACTGGAGTGGACATGAGGGAACAGAGAAATATGTTTCTGTCATGGCTGGTACAGCATTCAAAACACCGGGATGCGAGATAATTAACACATAATGCACCACGCACAAGCATGACTACTACTAACGGTGTTGGTCACTTATGTAGGTCATAGGCTCTACAAAGATTCACCACAAAAGTCGATATCAGCCTTTACATGCGAAACGGATAAACATACCCAGTAAAAATCAGCACCGTCACTGTTAGCATGTTGACATTAGTGCTTGGTTAAAACCACTGTTATACAGTTCAACTGAGCTGCTAGCATGGCTTCAGAGTCTTCTTTCCATACACTGCCTTTCATTTTTCTCCCCTCATGCGAAGGTTTAATCTGCTTCCAGCTGGGTATTATGAATGTTTGGAGTCATGGTCCTCAGGTGTGCACAGGAGTGCGCTCATCCGGTGAACCGGGGGAGCAGAAAGAGCACACCGATGAAGGCTACATTTAAGGCAAATCACACCTGCACACCACAGAGAAGCAGCCTTCTCTGGTTCCAATCAATGCTTTGCTTGAGTAAGAACCCATATACAGTGTGTCTGTCCAGCAGCACTGCACACCTCCAGGTGCTTTGAACTGATATAGCAGGAAGAGAGTAGGTGGAGGAGACGTCTAAAAAGGGAAGAAAAAATTGAACCAACGATCCCTACGAATCACTTTTTCTTTGTGGCTGGCATCACAGTGAGTGTAGACTGCTCCACCGTTCAGCAGCAGTGGTGAATACATGTCCTCTTTTCTTGATGTTATCAAAAGAGCGAATGCCAACACCATTTAAAGGTCTAATTAAATTCTCCAGGTCTGACTAATAAGTCCCTTTGTCAGTTTTTACATGGAAAAGCATCCAAAAGCAGAGACAACTGATGAATCACCCTGGCAAAACTAAATAAATAATTAAATTAAAAAATGGCTGTGGTTATGGTTGTGAAACACGCAGGCTGAAGCACATTAGGGGTGGAGAAGGCAGAGCCACAGCGAGAGCCAAAAACAGAGACAAGCAGGAGGGGATTTTTATAGTCATCAAATGGTGGACTTTAGCTGTCCAACGTCCCGCTGGGGTGTAACAGGGGGTATGACGAGCAGAGAGCGCACACAGAGATGAACTTTGCTGTCACTTACACACACGTATTTGGATGCTTTTACATTCCATTACTGGCGACTTAGTCATTAACCTATCATCTTAAACACATCTCTATTAAAAACCCTGTTATAATGCTTACAGTTACAAACACACAGGTGCACACGTTACACAAATACACTGGGCCACCGACTCTCACACACATACACACTTGTCCATGAGCAGGTACATATGGCCCATTAGCCTACATCCCACAAGGATAAATGGTGCTCTCTGCATGCACCCAGTTAATCCCACGGAGCATCTCAGTCATCAGCGGATCCCACGCCCTGCTCCGCCGCTACACAAAACACACGCTCATGCATACACGCCTTTGTCCCTTACTCTCTAGCCCCTTAGTACCTAAACCAATCCAGATACCCTGGAGCCACCCAGTGACCCAATCTAAGCGAAGCAGATGGAACCTATTGATAATTTACAAAAGGCACACCCACCATCTGTGTTACCATGCAAACATCATGACTGTGATCCTGCAGGTGAGTAATTGAGGTCGAACAGTGTTACATATAAAAAGATGAGTAAGGCAGTCCAAATTTTTAGTCCTGCTTTTATGTCTTTTTTTAATCTTATTGCCCACATATTGTTTTTATCCCCTGAAATGTTATAAGAATATTGTGCTGGTAGTCATCTGTCTTATTTGCTTATCTGTTAGAGCAACCCCCTACACCAAGATAACCACTATCTATAGAACCAAAAACGCATCCTTAGACCCAATTTATCACCTTAGACACACTGCTGGTGAAACAGTAACAACACAATTTATGTGACATAACTTACAGCTATATAATTTTTAAGTTTTTAATAACTGCTCTCTGTAAGCTGCTCCTGGCATTTTGTCTGATTCCTGTGCGGCCAATTCACAGATAAAAACCCCCCCAGCAGACTGACGTGTGACCTTATTATATTTTGTGTGTTTTTCCTACATGGTTGTATAAGGCTGAATCACCAATCAGTCCAAACGGGCAACTCAGGGGCCACGAGAAAAGTCTTGTCTAGGATAGTCTTATGGAGGGGCAATATCTTCATGTTTTGTCCTATAGATTATTACAGTGGTCAGTGCTCATGTTAAAAATGGCCAGTTTCAATGTACAAGAACTCTCTAAGAGCCAAAAGCTCAGCCTCAGACTGATTTTCTTTTCACTCTTTCTGTGTTTATACACCACTTTGCATTTAATCATTAATCTCTGGCTCTCCTCCACAGTGTATCTTTTGTCCCGTGTCTCCATCTCCTCACCCCCAGCCAGTCATGGCAGATGGCTGCCGCTCCCCGAGCCTGGTTGTGCCAGAGGTTCCTTCCTGCTAAAAAGAGTTTTCCCTTCCCACTATTGCCAAGTACTTGCTGATGGGGGTGGGGTTTCCCTGTATTATTGTAGGGACTTTATCTCATAATATAAAGTGCTTTGTGAAGAATGTGATTGTGATATAATAAAAGTAAATTAAATGTAAACGCCACATTCACTGCAGTTTTTTTCTACTTTGGCTCTAGATAAAGGACAAAGGCCTCACCCAACAATCAGAGGAAGGTTAGCTTAAAGAGAGGGTGACCTCACCTCTAGTTTTGGCGCTGTATGATGTCAAAGAGTTTCTTGCAATTTCACACTGGCACACAGTGAACACTGTGAATACAGAAGCTCCACCCACCTGCTGTTTAAACCTTCTGTTTGTGAGGGGGCATCAAATTAGAGGGAAGTACCCTAAAAGGCAGGGGGTGGCATTATCGCAAAAGGAGCTGAGCAGGAGCAGAAAGGCTGCAAAGCCCTGAAGATAAATAAGGATTGTTTTGGACTGTGAATCATGCAAAGCTACTCTGGTAGAATCGACAAACAAAATGAAGCTGGAAACAAGTATTACAACAATAATAATCCTCCTTTTAAGTATTTAAGCTGGTGCTTACATATTCAGCATTCTTAAAGGGATAGATCACACCAACAGCAAATGTATGGGTTTTTCATCTGCTTTGATATTCTGTGTTAATAAAGTTAACTGGTTTTGGAGATGCTAGCTGTGCCCTCTTTTCATTATAATAGAATTACATGGTTAAAAACTGCTCAATAACTCAACAGTAAACGTCTTTTTCCAGAAATCGCGATCCATTTACTCCAAAACACTGTGGTGAGCAGTTTCCAGTATGAGTTCTTTTCTTGGTAAGGAAGCATGCAGCTGACAACATTACAGCTCAGCTGAGGAAGGACTCCCTTAATGTTTACATCCTGTCATGCTGTCACTAGCACGAGACTCTTACACAGGTAGACGCGTGCGTCCTCCTGCGCAGTGATATGATTTGCAGGTGTAAAGGCAGGATCAGGGTTGTTAAAAAGGGACCCAGCAGCTTATTTGTTAAGAGGCCCTTTGCAGCTTAATCTGGCCATCGCTGTGTATTAGAGAGGTGTGCGCACAGTAATGTGCTCGGCACTGTAGCATGGTGCTCTCTGGTAATGAGGCTCTGTACTTTGTGCCAGCCAAGGACACACACACACACACACACACGTCCAATAACCTTCTTCTTTGAATGGAAATCTCTGCTGACTTCTCATTGGATGAGATTAAAAAGGGTCCGAGGGGAGGAGGGGGCTGAGAGCTCATGGTGGAGGTAGACAGCCTGGCATCGTCAGGTGATATCGCCACAGCAACCAGGGCCCAGCATGAGTAAACACAAGTACAATGGAGACAATAAGGGAGACATGCTTTTATGCTCATTCACACGCGCACGCACACACACACACACACACACACACACACACACACCCCTTGAGACTGAAGCCAGAGGTTGAAGTGTTGACTACATTATGCACCCTGCCTAACCCTCTGCCTCTCCCCCTGTCTCTTTATTATTTCCTGGCAGTATTAAGGATTTACTGGAGGGGTGTCACTTTATGAGGAAGTGGTAGAAATAAACAAATAGCACACAAAGTCATGCAGCCCAGAGAAACAGACAGAGACAGGAAGTTTGCGG